>CM035422.1:111238649-111318649 GCA_020310875.1 Ceratopteris richardii | reverse complement strand
ATTATCAGACAATGAAGAGATGAAAGCGAGTGAGACCGAACATGACTGAACAGGGAGAGAGACCAATAGTAGATCCAAATATAAGAGATATACATGTGAATATGGAAGATCAAATATCGAATAATCTTTGTTTGCTCCCATATTCATCTATTCATTTTGAAGATGCAGCTCTCACAGGGGAAGGACAATATGGAATGATCCATAAAATCAGAATAACCCACTTGAGATTCATCAATGAAATATTTGCCGCAAAGCTTTCCAAATTACATGGTGCTAACATACAAACATGAGAGAATGAATTCATAATTTTATTTGTTATGCATAGTTATTATCAATCCACTTGGATTAGCTAGGCATCATAGATGAAGCCCGTTTTCAAATTGTGGAATAGTGGTACATTCAACATGTGGCTAGAGAAAATGAAAAAAGAGTACTTAAACATACCATAAAGCATAGGCATTAAAGACATAGAAGGAGACATAGCAGCTATGAAGGCAAACATTTGGAAACTGATCAGCTGATTGTTGCAAACAATATCATTTTTACACACTTGTAATATTTCCCACAACGATCTCCATCCATGCAACATTGTATTGCATTTTCAAGCTGAGCATGAGAAACACATTTAATAACATTTGTTTTTTTGGAAGCAACCTAATTTCAAAATATCCACTAGAAATGAATGGAGTTGAAAGTACTAGTGGATTGCACCCGAATGTATATAGTATATCCCTCCACCTTTTAATAAAAGTGAAGAGATATCTATGATTTCGATACTCCTATTGCAACTTTTGAAATATATAGATTTACATACTTATCCCATTGATAGAAATGGGATTTACAAGTTCAAACATGTTTTAGAACTAGCTTTTGACAGAGATGTATAAAAAAGAGTAAACACACATGAACTACTTAGAGTATTCTTGAATCTAACTTGGTATGGTTTAAAGATATCCATTATGGACGGATTAAGAACATATTGAAAACAATCTATATTCATTTGAACTAAATGGATTAAATGATATAGATTCATTTGAATAAGTGGAGTAAATGTTGTTGATTCATTTCAACTATGTGGATTAAACAAAGTGGTATCATTTGAGTTAAGTGGATTGAATGAAGTGGTATCATTTGAATTATGTGGATTAAATGAAGTGGTATCATTTGAATTATGTGCATTAAATGAAGTGGATTCATTTGTAATATGTGGATTAAATTATGTGAATTCATTTGAATTATGTGGATTAAATGATGTGGTATCATTTGAACTATGTGGATTAAGAGATATTGATTCAAAGCATGGTGAATCCTTTTCGTGGAGTTGACATCAAAGAATATTTTAAAATAGGATTATGAATAACATTGAAAGGAATCCCACATGCTAAGAATGCTTGAGTCCTTTTAAGATGAAGCTCAAGACAATCTTGCTTTTCAAATGCTATAGGTATTGTATTCTGTGATTTAGTACAGACAAAGCATGGTGATAAATTATTCGGTCCACAATTTTCACTACATTCACTAGATCCACTCTTTTTTGACATAGCTGGAGAAAACGGAGTACATGTATCTTGACTATTCTCAAAATTAGTTTGAGATACTTGAGTAGAAATATCATGAGGATTCTCTGTTTTCATTGATGCATCCACTTCTTCTTGCTCTACACCTGGACTACTTCGAAAGTGCTATGAACTACTCATGCTTTTAAATAGTTTTGATGTGATACCTTTAGATTTACATTTGTTTGCATAACTTTGAAAGTGTACCCATATATCACTATCTAGATTAGAGCATCCTGCAACATTATTGCCTATACTAAAAAGATGATCTTCTATCCGAGTTGCATTTCCTACATTATGATGTCCACAACATTTTGATTGTATTGTGGAGACTATTTTACCCTCTTGATGAATAATCACATATGACCATTCTTTTCCCTTACCCATAGTGCTTGCTTTATCAAGACTTTATATCTACAAAAAGACAACATAAATCAATATCAAATAAGATAAACATTCGACTAAATATATATATCGTAAAATATATAAAAACTACTCTAAATCTCTCTTAAAGTTTTTAAATATATTAATTTATGTAATTACATTTTCTATCTATTAAAGTTCTCAATCATACACACACATGCTATTGTGAAGTAAAAATCAATGTCGAGTGAAGAAATCACAATAGATATTAATTCTCAATCATACACACACATACAATTACAGATACCATTGTGAATTTAGAATCAATGTTGAGTCAGACAATTATAATAGATTTTAAATCTCATGAATCATACACACATATAGTTACACATACTATTGTGAAATAAGAATCCGTGTTGATTCAAACAATTACAATAGATTTTAATTCTCAATAATACATACACATACACTTACACATAATATTGTGAAATAAGAACCAATATTGCATCGCACAATAGATTTTAATCCTCCATCATACACACACATACAGTTACACATACTATTGTGAAGTAAAAATCAATGTTGAGTCAAACAATTACAATAGATTTTAATTCTGAATCATACACACACATACAATTACACATACTATTGTGAAATAAGAATCAATGTTGAGTTAGACAATTACAATAGATTTTAATTCTCAAACATAAACCCACATACAATTACACATACTATTGTGAAGTAAAATTCATTGTTGAGTAAAACAATCACAATAGATTTTAATTCTCAATCATACACACACATACATTTATGTTGGGAAAGATGTATGGACACTCCAAGAAATGAGTAGGTACTGCCAAATCTTGCTTTGTACCAGCCCCTCGATGCTTCAGAGTTGATTTGTAGGCCCTCTTAGCTTTCCAATGACACTAAATAAATGCCTATGTATTTTGGAAATGATGTGAGAAGTGATTGAACCAAAATAGACTACTTCCAAGTTGAAGGATCAATGAAAACCTTCTATTTTTGTTCACATACCTGCTGCTTGTTATGCTCAGTGCTTCTAGTACAGTAGGATTTAGAAAACTTTCTCTTAGAGGTATATATTTAACTTAATGAGCTAATGATTCCAAGTGTAATCACTTAAAATGATGCACTATACACAGAGCAATCAATTTAGCAAACAAATCATTACCCTTGATTTTTTAGGACCTCTACAAAGTTTGACCAGTGAGTGCTTCGATGCACTTTTCTCCAAATTGAATGAATGGATTATCTTAAAAATTTATCAGCATGTATAAAACTTGGAAGTGGATTCCAAAAAGCTATAAAACATTGAAAATGGTATAGAAATGACTGAGATATGAGCAGTACAAGTTGACTATTATGAGTGACTATGATAGAGAGACCATAGATGAGAAGTATTGATGATTGTATTAGAACACAATGTTGTACAAGATCATAGGCATGATAATCAAAGCCTAATGATGTTGAAAAGTATAGGCTATGATGTAAGCCTTACTCTCTTACAATGTGATCAAGGAGAACTCGGGAATGGGGTCACATATCCCGTGAGGTTTTTGACATCTTTTATAGATGGGATATTTGAATTTGAATTTGAATCCTCCATTGGATCTCACTAAAACGTGATCCTCTATTCAAGGAGATATTCCCTCAAGTAGAGTCGTGGGTTTTCCAACTAACAAGTTCCACAAATTTTGTGGTAGTAGCAAATATTCTTTCAAGTAAAAAAAAAGACTTTTACAAATGGTAAAGATAAAAAACTTCCTAGCAATGGTTTCCATGGAGTTTCAATTGTACATAAGCTCTAGCCAAATGTGTAGGCTTGATATTTGCACCAACAACTCCCCCTCAAGCCAAACATTTTGGCTTGTTCTTCTTCTTCAATCTTCTTGAATGTCTTGCAATCCAATCATAGACTTAAACCAACAAAATTTTGTACCATCTAAGGCTTTAGTCAATAAGTCTGCACATTGCATGTTAGTTGATACATATGCCAACTGAATTTCCTTGCTCAATAGCTTCTCTCTCACATAATGATTATGGACCTCTATATGCTTGGTCCTAGCATGATAAATAGGATTTGCTGCAAGATGTAATGAGCTTGTCTTATCTCCAAAAATCATTGGAGATGTGGTATGCAAACCTAAATTTGTATATAATAGTCTAATCCATATGGCTTCTTGAGTAGCATTGGGAAACTATATTTACTTCGTGACTTTCATTGATGATTTCTCCATATGCATGGGTATATCCATTGAAAGAAAAGACCAAAGTTTTTATGTGCTTCAAACAGTTTTTGGTTTTGGCTGAAAATCTTTGAACATGTAAAATGGGCACCCTCCATTCTGATCGAGGGGGGGAGTATATGTCTTCTGACTTTAATGCATTTGTGGCTAAACGTGGGATAAAACTTCAATGTACAATGCCGTATACACCTCAATAGAATGGAATTGCTAAAAGGAAGAACAAGTCACTCATGGAGATGGTGAGGTGTATGGTCAAGATTCAGGCTTTACCACATACTTTCTAGCTTGAGATTGTTATGTGTGCAACATATGTACTTTGTTGGTGCAATTACTCCAAGCCAAAATGCTTGATCATTTATCCTAAAGCTCATATGTGCATTCATGTATTAGCACATGAACGATCTCTTGTAAAAGATTGACTTTTTACTCCATGTAAAAGTGCACATATGGAATCACTTCAATCACAAATTCTTAGGAGAATATTTCCACAACTTATTTGGTGAGGATTTATGGGAAATCTAATCCTAAAACCTTGAAACACTTTTAGGTAAAAATTCAAATTCAAATTTGATAGTAGCATGAAAAATGAGGGAGATAGTAGAGATTTCAAAGGACTTTGTGTGGCATATTGAGGTCACATTATAGCTCTACTATTTCCCTCACATTGTGCAATCATTCGTTGCCAATGTCAATGTAATTTATGTGCATTAGTACATATAGTTTTCTCATATCTCATATCTTCTACTCTGTCATGTACCACTTAGAACAGTGAGCTTCTCTGATCTATTTCTTAGCTTGTACTTGATTATTTTTAGTGATTCAAGTTGGGACAAATTCATTAGACTTTCTATTTTTTTGCTACAAGGTCTCATTTTTATTGGCTCAGTCATTCGCAAGTTATGTGCAAAACATTACCCACTGGTCTGCATACTATTAGTACCCGAAAATGTCAGGATGCATCTCTAAGTTACTAAGATTTGTTCTCAGTGCATAGTTTATCATTTCAAGTGAAATAACTTGCAAAAGTTAGCTACCCAAGTAAGTTAGATATTCCCAAAAGGATTTTACTCAATTGTTAGCAGAGGAGGAGTACAATTCATTTCTCTGAATAGGTGTTGTGACCAAAATAGCAAGTTTTTGGTTCACAATGAAACTCCAACTTATTTGCTTTGATCCAATGATTTGAGGGTCATCTTCCAAAGCACCTAGGTGATCATTTGTGCTTATTGGGAAACTCAAGAGGTCTAGTTTGTATTCCTCAACTCAGTTTTGGGTGTTGTGAAGCATGAATTTGTAGCACCATCTCATCTCTAGAAGGTGTCCACCATCTCCTCCAACAGTGGTATCAGAGCAACATCAAGGTAAAATGGGAGATGAATTTCCATCATTCGTTGAAAAATTGGATAGGGCCATTTATCTAGCTTGGTCCCTAAGAATGAAGGCTTACCTTCAAGGAATAAGCTTGTATGGATACATATTTGGAGATAAAGAAATGCCAACCCTTAGAAGCAAACATCAATCTACAAGAGAGGAGCAAGAGAGACTAGCTGCATGGTGTGCAAAGGATGCTCTAGTGAGGTCTTATATACTCAATTCAATATCTGGTTTTTTATTACCTCACATTAGGAATTGCAAGACTTCCCAAGAGACTTGGGAAGTACTATCTTTATACTTCTCATCAAATACAAGGGCTAGGAAGAACCAGCTTTGGATGGAGTTCACAACCTTGAAGAAGCAACCAAAGCAAAGTGTAGATGACTATGTGAACAAGATGAAGGATGTAGCTGGTCAAATTGGGAGTATTGGAGAAGACATATAAGAAGATCAGATTATAAATGGCATCAAGTATGATGAAAATGGGAGTCCTCTACCACAACAATGGACCTATATATGGACATGTAGATACTTGACCTCAATACATTGATGGGGCAACTCTTCACACATGAGACAAAGCTCAATAAGAATGGAGATACTTCTAAAGGTAATCAATCTTCTACCCTTTACATAGATAAAAATAAGAGTGCATAGGGTAAGAGGAATGAAGAAGAGGCAAGTACCTCTCAAGTGAACTTCATAGGTAGAGGAAGAGGTACTAGAGGAAGGGGCAGAGGAGCAAAGCAAGGAAGGGGGAGACCATACAACTCTTCACCTTGCAACATTTGTGGCTTAACCAATCATACCACAGATGAATGCTTCAGGAACACAAAGAATCAGAGAGGAAGAGGCTTCCACAGAGGAAGCTATGGACGACCAAGAGGTAGGTTCAATAATGGAGGAAACAACTACCATCACAATTATAATCAAGGATATAACAACAACAACTATCAAGGATGCTTTAGAGGAAGAAGAGACTACAACAACTATACAGATGATCAAGAGGATTCCCTATTACTCATGAATATGACAACCAAGCAAGGTAAAGATGATGAGTACCTATTCTATATTGATTTTTTTTGTTCCGATCATGTAGCAGGCAATGTAGCATTATTGTCTGACCTTGAAGAACCCAAAGGAAAGCATGAAGTTCAGACAGGTGATGATACTAGGCACTCATTAAAGAAAATTAGAAATGTTAAAGCATCTGATGGTAACATGAATCTTCTAGGTAGGGTATTATATGTACCAACAATAACCAAGAATCTAATCAGTGTTGGACAGATTGTTGAGAAGGGTTTACATGTTATATTCACAAGGCATGGAGCATATGTGGAGGAACCTCAACAAGGCTTTAAGAGGATTGCAAAAGGTGAGAATTTTGGTAGAATTTTTACCTTTGATTTTTAAGATAAAAGAAATATTGCTCTCTTGAATTATAAGGATTTGAATTAGAGATATGGCATAAGAGACTAGGTCATATAAGTGAAAGGATGTTGAAGCAAATATGTAGGGATCAGAGTGTGCTTGGCATCCCCAATGTGTCCAATCAACACATGATCTACAAATGTGGAGCATGCCAACTTGGCAAGTCACATAGGCAACCATTCAACAAAAGAGGATACATGTATTAAGACTACTTGGAGCTTGTGCACACAGATGTATGGGGTCCTAGCAGAGAACCATCAATTTTAGGGTCAAGATATTATGTTTCATTCATAGATGACTATAGTAGATGGACAATACTTTATTTTATGAAGCATAAAGATGAATTCTTCACTTGTTTCAAGAAGTATTTGGCATTGGTTGAGAATCAAACAAGTAGAAGTTTGAAGAGGCTTAGATATGATGGATCTGGTGAGTATTTCTCACATGAGTTTGATTCCTTCTTACATGAGAGAGGCATAAAAAGAGAGATAAAACAAGGTACACTCTTGAACATAATGGAGTTAAAGAGAGAAGAAATAGATTAATAGTAGAAGCTACAATATCAATGTTGAATGAGAAAAAGCTCCCTAACTATCTATGGGTAGAGGCTGTTTCCACAGCCACTTATCCAATCAATAGGCTTCCATCCAGGTCTCTAGATGGAATGACACCTTATGAGACATGGAATGGCACGAGACCCTCTTTAGATCATGCACACATACCCTCATGGATTAGAGGAAAGCTCGATCCAAAAGCTGAAAGATGCATATTCATTGGCTATGATCAAAATAAGAAAGGATATAGGTTATATAATCCCACTAACAAAGGATTTATAGTTAGTAGGGATGTGGTATTTAAAGGTTAAAGCTACTCTACTCAAATTTGGGGATTTATACCTACATTCCAATAATCCTCGGAGATAACACTAACTCACTTCATTAGGCTGCTAATCATGTATATCATGCAAGGACTAAGCACATTGAAGTGCATTATCATTATGTGAGAGAGAAGCTACTTAGCAAGGACATACAATTGTCCTATGTATCAAACAACTTGCAATGTGTAGATATGCTAACCAAATCTTTGGATGGAACTAAATCGAATAGGTTCAAGATGATGATTGGATTGCACGAGATTAAAGAGAATCGAAGTCCAAGCATATTAGGCTTGAGGGGGAGTTGTTGGTGCAATTACTCCAAGCCAAATGCTTGATCATTTATCATAAGGCTCACATGTGCATTCATGTATTAGCACATGAATGATCTCTTGTAAAAGATTGATCTTTTACCCATGTAAAACTGCATAAAAGGAATCACTTCAATCAAGAGTTCTTAGGAGAATCTTTCCACGACTTATTTGGTGAGGATTTATGGCGAATCAAATCCTAAAATCTTGGAACAATTTTAGGTAAATATTCAAATTCGAATTTGAATCTTGGCTCCAACAAAAAGGCTATAAAAGATGACTACCTAGTTGCATGAAAAAGGAGGGAGATAGCACACATTTCAGAGGAATTTGTGTGGCATATTGAGCTCAAATTATAGCTCTAATATTGCCCTCACATTGTGCAATCTTTCGTTTCTGATGTCAATGTAATTTTTGTGCATTAATACATATACTTTTCTCATATCTCATATCTTCTACTCTGTCATGTACCACTTAGATCAATGAGCTTCTTTGATCTGTTTCTCAGCTTGTACTTGACCTTTTTCAGTGATTCAAGTTGCTAAAAGTTTATTAGACCTTCTATTTTCTTGCTACAAAGTTTTATTTCTATTGGCTCAGTCGTTCATGAGTTATGTGCAAAACATTACCCACTAGTCTCCATATTGTTAGTACCCGAAAATGTCGGGATGCATCTCTAAATTGCTAAGCTTCATTCTCAAAGCATAGTTCATCATTTCAAGTGAAATAACTTGCAAACGTTAGCTACCCAAGTTAATTAGATATGACCAAAAGGATTTTACACAATTGTTAGAAGAGGAGGAGTAGTGTTCATTTCTCTGAATAGGGGTAGTGACCAAAATAGCAAGTTTTTGGTTCACAATGAAACTCCAACTTATCTGTTTTGGTCCAATGATTTGAGGATCATCTTCCAAAGAACCTAAGTGATTATTTGTGTTTCCTTGAAAACTCAAGAGGTCTACTTTGTACTCCTTGACGCAATTTTGGCTGATGTGAAGCAAGAATTTGAAGCACCATCTCATCTCTGAAAGGTGTCCACCATCTCCTCCAACATACTTAACAGGTGTCCCACTAAAGCACTGCAGTCTCTCCATATGAGGCTTCGCATGGTCGTAAGCCACCTGCTGCTTGGCTGTGTGTTTTAGGTTGTCTAGCATATGCATTGGTGCCTGAAAAAAATGTAGAAAATTGGATCATAAAGCACTGAGATGTATTTTTGTTGGGTACAATTATGAAAGCAAAGGCTATCGTCTCTATCATCCACAGAATAAACGCATTCTGGTAAGCCGTGATGTTGTTTTTGTGGAAGATGCTATTAAATCATTACTTTCATGTAATAAGGAGACATCTACTAGCTCCAAAGATATGTATGATACTTTGTTATCTCTTTTTACACATGGAGAGTCTAGAATTAGTCCGAATGAGGAACTTTTTCTCCCTTTATAGGTTCCATGTGATGATACAAATCATTCCGTTTTTTATGAAAATTTACATGATGCCCTTGTTGATGAGAGAGCTGATATTGAGGATGCAAAAAATATGCCAAAATGGCTAGTGCAAACTTTGCGTGATAACAAGCTAGATGCATCTCTCTCATATAATACTTGTTCAGGCTCCCATAGTGCTTCTTTCACATCAGGTTGCTATGCTTTGGCTAGCTCTAGTCTGTGTGATGAGAATGAGCCTATTTCATTTGATGAAGCACAAAATTCAGAAAATTGGATGGCTGCTATGCAATTAGAATATGATGTTATCATGAAAAATGGTACCTATTCTTTATGTGACTTGCCTCCTGGCAAGAAGGCCATTGGCACTAAGTGGGTATACAAGTTGAAGCATAAGCTTGATGGAACAATTGATAGGTATAAAGCTAGGCTTGTTGCAAAGGGTTATGCTCAGAAAAGAGGCATTGACATTGATTAGACCTTTGCTCCTGCATATCGAATGACTACTATTCGTAGCATCTGTGCACTTGGAGCTCATCATGGTTGGAATATACATCTGTTGGACACTAAAACTACATTTCTAAATGGTGACTTGGATGAAGAAGTGTATGTTTTTCATCCCCATGCCTTTTTGTAGAAAGGGAATGAAAACAAAGTATGCAGGTTGAAGAAGGCATTATAGGGTTTAAAGCAAGCACCATGTCCTTGGTATGAAAAGATACATGCCTATCTCATTGCACATGGTTTTGAGAAGAGTCGAACTGAGAGCACCTTATATGTTGAGCGTGCAAATGATGTGCTTCTGATCATTGTTGTGTATGTTGATGACAGGCTACTCAATGCTTCTGATGAGAAACCTATTGCTGATTTTAAGGATGATTTGCATGCCTCATTTGAGATGTCAGATTTGGGGCATTTTCATCATTATTTGGGCATTCAGTTTATGCAAGTTGATGGCCGAATAGATTTATTTCAAACAAAATATATTGACACATTATTGCAACATTTTGGCCTTGAAGATTGTAAACCTATTGCCACTCCTATGAAGACAGGTTTATGATTGAGTCTTCATGATGTTAGAGATGCATTTGATGTTGATCTCTGAGCTGTTGAATGCTTGATTTACTTATGCATTACTCGGCCAGATATTCAATTTTTTGTCTCACAGATGAGCACGTTTATGCATTGCCCAAGTATCAAGCATTGGCAAGCGGTTTAGTGCATCTTGTCCTTCTTGAGTGGTACTTGGCTTCTTGGATTGTTTTATCCCAAGGGGGGTCACTACCACCAGATGCTTTTTTTGACTCTGACTAGGCTGGTTGCTATGACACTCATGTGTCCACTAGTGGTTTTTGCTTCATGCTTGGTAGCTCTTGCATATCCTGGTTTAGCAAGAAGAAGCCTATTGTGGCCAATTCTAGTTGTGAGGCTGAGTATATGGCGGCTTTCATAGAAACTATTGAGTGTGTGTGGTTTAGATGCCTTATGGCTGATTTGGGTGTTGTTCACTCTTCTACCACCACCATCTTCATTGATAGTCAGAGCACATTGTTAGTTGCGAGGAACTTTGTGTTCCATGCTCGCAATAAGCACATTGAGGTGCACTATCATTATGTCAAAAGAGGTTCTATGGCAGAGAGATCAGTTTGGCATATGTGCCTAGGTAGAAGAACATTGCAGACCTTTTCATGAAGGCTCTACCAAGGGAGAATTTTGAAGCTTTCTGCAAAGCTTTGGGCTTACTTCCTTTTGTGGATTGATTCCACATAGCTTCACACTTCCTTATACATGAGTGCTAGCTCCTCATTCACTGCATCAATCCTGGGGGGATTTGTTGATATATTTAGGTAATGATGTGTGTGAACACACTAGGGCCGTTGGGGTACTTTTCTCCATCTTTAGGAGGTCCCCCCTCCCCCCGGAGCTTGTATATATGCCTATAGCCCTAACATGTTACTAATATTTGTACATTCTAGTGGTAGTACATTTAGTAAGATGTGTTGTGTTCCAAGCTTCTTCTTCTTCCTTGTGCTGTTTGTGTGCTTTCCCATACCTCAAACTCTAATAGTCATTAGTCATGCACCTCAGAAAATAAGTTCTTTATCATGTGGAAAACCCTATTAGTAATCATAGAGGAAAAAAAAATTGTTTCTCACCTGGCATATTCAATGATCACAAACAAACCTCTATTCTCTTTCATATGGCAAGCATTAACAAGCACCTACCATCTATACATCCAAGAACAAAAAACATGTGTAGACGCTCCATTCCATAGGTAGCCTCATGTCATGAGAGGAATCATCCCTCATGCCCATGATCCACCATGTGGAAGTCCTTTCAAAAATCAAGTGCCTATTAATGTGAGCCATCTTGAGAGCATCCACATAGAATGCCCTCTTTAGCAGTCCCATGCAATAGAGCATCAATAGGATCTGATAGACCCTCAAGGTCCTCATTCAATGGCCTCAATCATCAAAATCATGTGAATAAAGGTCAAGAGAATACTTCCCAATTTTTCACATGAGGACTCACTTATATTCCTAGACCATATCGTCTTTCAAAGATTCACCTCAAAAGACCATTGAAAGCTCCCTCAAGGCATAAAACTTTTGGCTTAGATTGAGATGCCTCTCATTCTCTTGCATGGGGTGATATAAGATAATGCAAATAGGAGGAAGGAGCAAGGCAAGCACATGCAAGTCAATAGTTGGAAAGCATAGGTAAGCAACCTTATTTATTCTTTTTATGGAAGTAGGAGGATGGATGAGTGGCATCCATCTTCATCTATAAGAACCTTTACTAGAATCATCCATCCTACTATAAGAGGAGAGGAAGGGTCCACATGGTGACTCAAGGTAAGTTGGACATGGAAATAAAGGGAGGACTATGTGGGAACATCCAATAGAGGTGTGTATGTGTAATTGGTGATACCCATAAGCTTGTGTACAAGAGTAGTGCATGGCAACATTGATCGATGATGGATATTTTAGTTGGATTATCATGATTGTTTCCTCTCTTTCATACACCGAGGGTGGCTCATGAGCACTACGCCTCACATGTGACCTTGCTAGTAGGGAAGTCTACCTCAAACACCATCAAAATAGGGATTGGATGGAAATATTATAGACATAGATAAAGATGAAACATTCTAGGTGGTTTGAGCCCAAGTAAAAATTTAAACCACCAAGGGAGGTAGCTACTAGCTCCCCTTTAAGCATTTGATCTCGAACAAGGGGTGCTCCAAGCCCCTCAACATTTTTCACCATGGTTGCTTGTTCTTTCTGATGCCACCCATGTCAAGGAAGTGGTAATTAGTTTGCATGGTGGAAATAAACATGGATGATAGGATTCCCTGTTGCACAAACCTTTTCTTAGGAAGTAAGTTTCATGATTGAGGGATCCAAGCTAAGGTTTCCATGTGGCAAACACATGGCAAGAAAATTAGTGATGCCACCTCAACTTTTTGGATGAATTTGATCCCTCCACACATTACATGTAAAACAAACGAGTTTATGTGGTTGATAATTTATGGGTGGACGTCATGTAAAGGATTTTGATATTTTGGAAACTTTGTGATTCAATTGGCGACATGGATGGAAATAATGGAATTCGAAGGTCATTATTAGGAATTCATGTGAGGAGATAAAAGTATCATTCTCATTTATTGTTGGCAATTTACTCTCTTTCCAAGCTTGCAAATAGAGAGTGGACCTATCCTCCCACACCTGAACCTCCATTTCTTGATTCCTACCTACTCCATCTTCCTCCTTTTCATGGATAACATTGCACATCCCACTATTTTGCAGCCATTAGCATTAGCCAATCTAGTTCAATGCATGAAAGGCCTGAATTAGACTTCAAGGAGAATGCATACTTTGACCTTGATTTCATTTGATGAGCTATGGGGGGCTTCCCATAGTTAGATGGAATTATATGTCCAAATTTGATCAGTTCCCCACATTTTTTGATCCTTGCAACATGTTAGAGATTAGGGGCATGAGTATGCCTATTGGTCAATAGGATGCGAAGTGGTATTGTAAAACATTGAGTGCATATTCACGAGTTTTCTTCAAGCATTGTTCTAGTTGATCCCACTAGATTCTTGATTCCTCTCTTTGCAATTCCATTCAATTGAGGAGAGCTACATCAAGCTGGGTGAAGGATTCCCCTTAATTATTGAGAAGCTTGATAGAAACAAATATGTTGCTTGGCAAATCAGAATGGAGGCCTATTTGCAAGGTAGAAATATTTATGGAATTTTAGCAGGAGATGAAGCTATGCCTATTGCAAGATCCAAAGGAGGACCTACACAAGAGGAAATAGATAAGCTCACACTTTGGTGTGCAAGGGATGCTCAAGCAAGGTCATACATACTAAATGCTATCTTTGATTTTCTAATAACACATATTAGAGGATGCATATCTCAAGGGACTTGGGATGCCTTAGAGACTTTCTTTTTTGCTAGTACCAGAGGAAGAAACAATCATCTTTGGAATGAGTTCAACCAATGAAGAAGAAAACTAAACAAACTAGCATAGATTTTGTTACCAAGGTCAAGAAGGTTTCAGATCGATTAGCAGCCATTGGAGACTTGATTGAAGAAGAGGCCATCATGAGGCAGATTCCAAATGGAATTAGAAGTGATAAACAATGGCAATCCTTCACCACATCTTATGATCTCATCATGGATGTACATTCCCCATATTTCAACATATACCTTGGGCACATCTTCAACCAAGAGGTCAACAATAATATGAAGGAACATAACTCTTATCACAAGAACACTAGAAGTGTTCTTTATGTACATAAGAGACATAAGAAGCACAAAGGCGAGAAGAAGGAAGATGGTGAAGAAGAGACTTTCCAAGGCCACTATACAAGCAAGAGTGAGTGGAAAGAGAAGAAGAAAGAAGAAAAGAGAGACAAATCAAAAGGTTAAATTGTTCAACCTTGTGCCATCTATGAGTAGACTAACCATAACCACACCACTCAAAATTGGTGGTTCAACAGAAGGGCTTAGAAAGAAGGTGGATGTTGATATATTTAGGTAGTGCTGTGTGTGAACACTCTAGGATTACAGGGGCACTTTTTTCCCTCTTTAGGAGGTTTTTTTCCCTCGGCTTGTATATACGCCTACTGCCCTAATGGGCTACTTATCTTTGTACATTCTAGTGGTAATACATTCAATATTGTGTGTTGTGCTCCAAGCTTCTTCTTCTTCCTTGTGATGTTTGTGTGCTTCCGCAGACATCTGACTCCAACAATTGGTATCAGAGCAGGTTGCCACTTCATCTAGGGCATCATCGACACCTCTCCCATTGTAGTCTTTGAATCACATGAAGTTTGATGAGGATACTCAGGGTGTTTCAGAGATCCAAACACACTATCACAGTGCTTGTGTGGGTTATTTTGTCTTTTTCTGCCAAAGATATATACCAATATCGATTCGCTAGTATAAGCATCTCGGAGTTTGCTACACATTTAGCAGAACTCGTCAGGGTAATTCTATTCCAATTATCCATTGAGGGCTTATATGATGCATCATGTATTGGTCACAAAAGGACTATGGAATATTGTGTAGGGTGTTGAAAGACGTCCTCTTACACCTCCGAATACAGGTACTGAAGCTGATGCAGATGGTATCAAAGATGGTGATATTCTATAAATTCCTATTCGTGCTGTTGTTTCTATTGCACCTACTACAAAGCAAATGTGTTGGGATGGCAAACATGCTCAGTCACATGCATTGATAGCTTTGTCTATCAAACATGCCATTATTCCTAACATTCGCTCTTGCCAAATAGCTAAGGATGCTTGGGATACACTTATGACATTGTACCAGGCTAGGAATGAGGCTCATGTTGCTTACCTCCAAAAACAGTTGGAGAGTAAGCACATGAATGAAGGTGATTCTATGGAAAGTTTTCTGACAAAGATCAATGATTTAAAGGAACAATTGATTTCTATTGATGAAGTCGTTCGTGAGAATTCACTTGTGTAGACTATTCTAAATGCTCTTCCCAACTCATATCAAAGTTTTGCTTCTACTCTTCATTTGATGATGAAAGGCAATCTAAATGCCATAACATTTGAAGAGTTAGTTTCTATTCTATTGCAGGAAGATCATTCTAGGTAGAATAGGTCTATTATGTGTATTGCAGATCAAGCTTTCCTGGCTAGTTAGAAGGGCAAAGGAAAATGGAGCTCTTCTACTAGTAAGTTGAAATATTCTAATTCTACACAATTAAAGAAGGAAGACAAAGATGAGAAGAAATACGAGAAACAAAAATTGTTTTGCAAAAATTGTAAAGCAAATGATCATGTCATTAAGAGCTGTCCAAAACTGGCTGCTAAAGAGGCAAAGAAGAAAGAGGCCGGAATGGTTGTTGCAGAGGCCTCTACACCAAAAATAGTGTCTGCTAATCTCGTGCAAGATGAAGAATGGGTGTTTACTATTGTTTGCAATTTTGACCCATCTTCTCATGAGCAATGCATGTTTGTAGTAGACTCAGATGTTTCGTACTTTGATAGTGGGGTGACCAAACATATTACCTTGCATCACAATTTCTTCTCTTTACTCGAGCCTGCCCCTATAGAGAATATTGTTATATGCACAAACAACTCCTCTTATCCTGTTATGGGAGTTAGTAAGATCATTCTGACTCCTAGTGATGGTAGTTCTTTCACTTTTTCAATTGCTTTATTTGTGTCAGGGATCAAGAAGAGTCTGTTATCAATTTCGGCTTTAGCCAAGATTGGCTTGGTTGTGAAATTTGTTGATGATAGGTGTACAATTCATGATCTATCAAATGGCCATGTGATTATTGCTTCTGAAACTTTATCTTTTGGGCTGTACAAGCTCATAGATTATGAAAAATCTTTGAATGATTCAACATGTGCAGTACATGATTCTCATGCCATGTTAGATGCAAAGATTTGGCGTGCACACTTTGGTCATATGAAGTTTGGTAGTTTGCTATGCCTATAGAAATCTGAAATAGTGTCCTCTTTGCCCAAACTTGAGGAACCCGAAGAACATGTCTGTGAAGTCTGTATTTTGGGCAAAATGCAACATTCCTCCTTTCCAAAAGATGGTTCAATTTGGGCTACTTAGAAATTCAGCTTGTACATAGTGATGTCTGTGTTCCTATGCAGATACCCTCTTTTGGAGACTATCTTTACTTTGTGACTTTCATTGAAGATTTTGCCAAGCATGCATGGGTATATCCATTGAAAACAAAATCCAAAGTATTTATGTGCTTCAAACAGTTTTTGGTTTTGGCTGAAAATATGGCAGCATGTAAAATGGGCACCCTCCATTCTGATTGGGGGGAATATATCTCTTCTAAATTTAATGAATTTCTGGTTGAATGTCGGATAAAACATCAGTGTACAGTGTCATATACACCTCAACAAAATGGACTTGTTGAACGGAAGAACATGTCACTTATGGAGATGGCAAGGTGTATGGTCAAGAGTCAAGCTTTACCACATAGTTTCTAGCTTGAGGTTGTCATGTGTGCAGCATATGTACTTAATAGGTGTCCCACTAAAGCATTGCAGTCTATCACTCCATATGAGGATTGGCATGGTTGCAAGCCATCTGTTGCTCATCTGCATGTTTTTGGTTGTTTGGCATATGCATTAGTGCATGATCAACATGTCAAAAAATTGGATGATAAAGCAGTAAAATGTATTTTTGTTGTGGACAATTCTGAAAGCAAAGGCTATCGTCTGTATCATCCACACTCTAAACGCATTTTGGTTAGCCATGATGTTGTTTTTGTGGAAGATGCTATTCAACCCTTACTTGCATGTACTAAGAAGACATTTGTTAGCTCCAAAGACATGTATGATTATAAGTTGCTGCCTCTTTTTATAGGTGAATAGTCTAGTGCTAGTCCTAATGAGGCAACTTCTGAGCCTTTGCATGTTTCATTGGATGATTCAGATAATTCCATTTCTAATGCAAATTTATGTGATGCACTTTTTGATGAGAGAGCTGATATTGAGTAGGCAAAAACTATGCCAAAATTGCTAGTGCAAACTTTGCGTGATAGCAAATTAGATGCACCTCTATCATATCATACTCGGTCAAGCTCTCCTAGTGCCTGTTTTGTATCAGATTGCTATGCTATGCCTCTAGTCTCTGTGATGAGACTGAACTTGTTTCTTTCGATGAAGCACACACTTCTAAACATTGGATGGCTGCAATGCAATCTGAATATGATGCTATCATGAAAAACGGTACTTGATATTTATGTGACTTGCATCTTGGAAAGGAGGCCATTGGCACTAAGTGAGTATACAAGCTGAAGGGTAAACCTGATGGAACATTTGATAGGTATAAGGCTAGGTTTGTTGCAGAGAGTTATGCATAGGAAAGAGGCATTGATTTTGATGAAACTTTTGCTCCTACTTGCTAAATGACTACTCTTTGTAGCATCTGTGCACTTATTGCTCATCATGGTTGGAATGCACATCAGTTGGACATTAGAATAGCATTTCTGAATGGTGACTTGCATGAAGAAGTAAATGTTTTTCAGCCCCATGGCTTTGTGTGAAAAGGGCATGAAAACTAGGTTTGCAGGTTAAAGAAGGCATTATTTGGTTTAAAGCAAGCACCATGTGCTTGGTATGAAAAGATACATGCCTATGTGATTGCACATGGTTTTGAGAACAATCCAACTGAAATCACCTTATATGTTAAGCATGCTAATGATGTGCTTTTGATCATTGTGGTGTATTTTGATGACATGCTGCTCACTGGTCCTCATGACATGCATATTGCTGATTTTAAGGCTGATTTGCATGCGTCATTTGAGATGGCTGATTTGGGGCATTTGCATATTTGGGCATTCAGTTTATGCAAGTTGATGGTGGAATGGGTTTGTGTCAAAGAAAATATATTGACACATTATTGCAACATTTTGGCCTTGAAGACTATAAGCCTATTGCCACTCCTATGGAGAGAGGTTTACAATTGAGTCTTCATGATGCTAGAGATGCATTTGATGTTGTTCTCTATCAACAACCTATTGGATTCTTGATTTACTTATGCATTACTCGGCCACATATTCAGTTTGCTGTCTCAGAGATGAGCAAGTTTATGCATTTCCCAGGTGTCAAGCATTGGTAGGCCGTTAAGTGCATCTTTCGCTACTTGAGTGGTACCCGACTACTTGGATTGCTTTATCCCAAGGAGGGATCACTACTTCCAGATTTTCTTGCTTTTTGTGATAGTGATTGGGCTGGTTGCTATGACACTCATATGTCCACCAGTGGTTTTTGCTTCATGCTTGGTAGCTCATGTATATCTTGGTTGAGCAAGAAGCAGCCTACTGTGACCACTTCCAGTTGTGAGGTTGATTAAAGTGCAGCTTTCGTAGTGAATGTTGAGTGTATGTGGCTCAGATGCCTTATGGATGATTTGGGTGTTGGTCAGTCTTCTACCACCACCATCTTCACTTAGAGTCAAAGCACATTGGCAAATGCAAGGAACCCCGTGTTCCATGCTCATACTAAGCACATTGAGGTGCATTATCATTATGTCAAGGAGAGGTTTTCTGCTAGGGAGATTAGCTTGGCATATCTTCCCATGCATGAGAACATTGCATACCTTTTCATAAAGGCTCTGTCTAGGGAGAAGTTTGAAGCTTTTTGCAAAGCTTTGGGCTTACTTCCGTTTGTCGATTGATTCCACATAGCTTGGCACTTCCTTATACATGAGTGTCAACTCCTTGTTCACCGCATCACTCCTAGGAGGGATTTGTTGATATATTTAGGTAGTGATGTGTGTGAACACTCTAGGACCACCAGGGCACTTTTTTCCCTCTTTAAGAGTTTTTTTCTCTCAGGCTTGTATATATGCCTATTGCCCTAATGGGATACTTATCTTTGTACATTCTAGTGGTAATACATTCAATATTGTGTGTTATGCTCCAAGCTTCTTCTTCTTCCTTGTGTTGTTCGCATGCTTTCGTAGACCTCTAACTCCAACAGTGGAAGAGGTGGATTTGGACATACTAGGGGTAGAGGTGGACACAACTTCAACAACAACATGAGTCACAATAGAAGGGGATTCAACAATTATTCCTAAGATTAACCACAAAGAAGGTAAAGAAAATGATCATTTGTTCTACATAGAATTAGAACGTTTAAGCCATGTTACAGGAAACATTACTCTTCTATCTGACTTGAAAATTCCAAAGCATAGAAATGAAGTACAGATAGGGAATGACACTAAGCACAATGTGGAGAAGACTGGTAATGTCAAAGCTTCCAATGGAAGGACAAACATTCTAAGTAAGGTTCTCTATGTACCCACGATCACTAAAAACCTAATAGGTGTAGGCCAAATAGTTGAAAAATGCTTGCAAGTTAGTTTCACCCAACATGGAGCTTTTATGGAATTTCCATGTCAAGGCTTCAAGAAGATAGCTAGAGGTGAGAAGCATGGTAGGCTCTTTACTTTTGAAGGAGGAGAAATGAGATAAATAGCTCTATTCAACTTTGGATCTCAAACCCTAAATGAGCTTGAAGTGTGGCATAAGAGACTTTCTTGTATGAATGAAAGAACCATGAAGGATATATGCAAGGATCAAAGTTTTCTAGGGGTGCCAAACATATCAAAGCAACACATGATCAAAATACATGATGTCGTCAGGTTAGAAAGGCACAAAGACAACCATTCAACTAGAAAGGCTACATCCACAAAAACCTTTTGGACTTACTACACATTGATGTGTGGGACCAAGTCAAAACCTTCATTGGAAAGATCAAGGTATTATGTTTCCTTTGTAGATGATCAAAGTAGATGGAACATTTTTTACTTTATCAACAATAAGAATGGAGTCTCTAAATGCTTCATGAAATACCTACCACATGTGGAGAATCATATTGGTAAATCATTGAAGAAACTCACATCTGATGGAGAGGGAGAATGCTTCTCCAAGGATTTTGATGGATTTGTAGAGGATAAAGGCATCAAAATGGAAGTAACTACAATGTATTCTCCTTAATTGAATGGAATTGTAGAGAGAAGAAACAAGACTTTAGTTGCATCAAATACAACAATGGTTGCATCAAATACAATAGTACAACACTATTGATGGGCAAAAGAAATCTCAATGGCTGTATATCTTGTGAATAGACTTCCATCCAAATCTCTTCAAGGTATGAATCCTTAGAAACTTGGACTTATGTGTTCCAAACCTCACAAATTCAGAGATAATGTAAGTTCCATGCATCTAGCAGCAAAACCTTTTTTCCATGCAAGAACCAAGCACGTAGAAGTTCATTACCAGCTCATCAAGGAGAAGCTTATGGCAAAGGAGATTGACATTTCTTTTGTTCCAAATAAAAAGAAAGTATCAAATATGATGATAAATGCACTTGATGGGATAAAGCTTTGCAGATTCAAAGCAATAAGAAGTATTCACTCTATCAGAGATTGAAGACTCAAGCATACTCTAGCTTGAGGGGGAGTTGTTGGAACATTAAGCTTAAATTATTCTTCAGGTGAATTTGATCTACATCAAAAATCTATCATTCAAATTATGTACAAAATATCCATTGAAGAGTTTCTTTTATTTATGCTCATTTATTATTATTTTTTTTCATTCTTATTTTTTATGGATCATTTACCAATGTAAAAGGATAGAGATTTACACTTGTAGAGCCCGAATTCCATGAACTTGAGGTGGTTGAGCTTGACAATAATTCAATCATCAAAAAGTAGATCAAATGAGAATCAATCAATTTCACCTTGATTCGAATTCAAAATTTAATTGTAGAAGTTGTAGAAAAATTCGAGATTCTTTATAAAGAATTCAATTCATTTCAAATACATTGAAGCAATATAGACTTTGGGTCATCATTGTGTTGCTCCTTCATTACTCTACATGATCTTTGAGCAATAGTAAAATTTCATAGGCTTGTGCTCTCTTTATGGATGTCAAAATTGGATGATTGAGCATTTATTAGAAAGCTATTAGTGTCTAGTTTATGTGAAGAAAGTTTTAGATCATTTGGATTAATAGATTTTGAGAAATCTGAATTCTAATCTCTTGGGGTCTACCTCTATGTAGTCCTTAAAAATCAAGGGTACCTCTTTTGAGTGTTAAGTTCATTCCAGAAGCATATCTTGCTTATTGCTTGTAATCTTATGCATTTTAGACACTCAACCCTATGTATAACATTCCTCCAAAATGAAGTTTTGCAATTGTAACCATGTTGCTGCTATGAGCATTTGGAGTTGATTGTTTCATCCAAAGATAACAAGTTTTTTGAGCTATGCAAAGTGCAAACTTATCTATTTTGTACAAGCCCTTTGTCCTTGATGCTCCAAAGCACATAGTGGATTTTATTGCACTAATCACATGCCTACATGGTCTATTTCCCTCTACAAAAGCTCTAGGGATGGTTTTCTGCTCATTGGTTGCACCAAACTTCATCACTTTGGAACTCAGTTTTCTACCTCCTCCAAGCTTCTCCAAGTCCTCTCAGTGGTACCATAGCTAGATCATGATGGGAGATGGATTTTCTACAATGAATGAGAAGCTTCATAGACACAACTATGCTGCTTGGAAAATCATAATGGATGCCTATTTGCAAGGTAGAAATATTTATGTAATTGTAGCAAGTGATGAAGTTATGCCTACTCCAAGATCCAAAGGAGGACCTACACAAGAGGAAATAGATGAGCTCATACTTTGGTGCACAAGGGATGCTCAAGAAAATTCATACATACTGAATGCTATCTTTGATTTTCTATTGCCACATATTAGAGGATGCAAGATATCTCAAGAGACTTGGGATGCCGTAGATACTTTCTTTTCTCCTAATACCAAAGCAAGAAAGAATCATCTTTGGAATGAGTTCAACGAAATGAAGAAGACACCTAAACAAACTATCACATAGTTTCTTACCAAGTTCAAGGAGGTTTCATATCACTTAGCATCCATTAGAGAGTGATGGAAGAAGAGGAGATCATGAGGTGGATTCTAAATGGAAATAGAAGTGATAAGCAGTGGCAATCCTTCACCATATCTTATGATCTCATCATGGATGTACAAACCCCATATACCATCATATTCCTTGGACAGATCTTCAAACAAGAGGCCAATAGTAATATGAAGGAATGTAACTCTTATCACGGTAATACACAAGTGTTGTTTATGCAGATAAGAGAGATAAGAAGCACAAATGCAAGAAGAAGGAAGATGATAACAAAGAGACTTCCCACACCAACTATGGAAGCAAGAGCAAGTGGAAAGAGAAGAATGAAGGGGCAAAGCATGAAAAATAGAAATTTCAAAATATTCAACCTTGTGCCATCTATGACAAGACCAACCACACCACTCAAAATTGCTGGCTCAATGGAAGGACTCTGAAAGTCGGTGGAAGAGGTAAATTTGGAAACACTAGAGGTAGAGGTGGACACAACTTTAACAACAACAATAGGAGTCACAATAGAAGACTTCAATAATTATTAAGAAGATCAACCACATGTTGACACATTGCTTGTAATGAATCTAAGCCACAAAGAAGGTAAACAAGATGATCATTTGTTCTACATAGATTCTAGATGTTCAAACTATGTTGCAAGAAACATTGCTCTTCTATCTAACTTGGAAATTCCAAAGCACAGACATGAAGTACAAACAAGGGATGAAACTAAGCACAATGTGGAGAATATTGGTAATGCCAAAGATTATAATGACATATAGACAAACATTTTGAGTAAGGTTCTCTATGCACCGAGTATCACTAAAAACCTTATAAGTGTAGGTCAATTGGTTGAAGCAAGTTAGGTTCACCCAACCTAGAGTTTTTGTTGAAGGTCCATGTGAAGGCTTCAAAAAGATAGCTAGGGGTGAGAAGCATGGTAGGATCTTTAATTTTGAAGTAGGAGAAACCAAGAACATAACTCTATTCAACTTTGGGTCTCAAACCCTAAGTGAGCTTGAACTGTGGCATAAGAGACTTGGTTATGTGAATGAAAGAACCTTCAAGGATATATACAAGGATCAAAGTGTTCTAGGGCTGCCAAACATATCAAAGCAACCCATGATCAATAGATGTGAAGCATGTTAGATTGGGAAGGCACAAAGGCAACCAAGGCCACATCCATGACAACCTTTTGGACTTATTAGTACACTCGATGTATGGGGACCAAGTCAAGAACCTTCATTGGTAGGATAAAGGTATTATGTTTCCTTTGGTGATGATAATAGTAAATGGACCATTCTATACTTTATGAAAATTAAGAATGAAGTGTTTGAATGCTTCAAGAAGTACCTAGCACATGTGGAGAATCATACAGGTAGATCATTGCATAAGTGATTTCATGCAGACTTAGAACATCACTTATCAACATAAATGAAAATATGACTTATCAGCACATATTCAATGCCAGGCATCGACTTGCTTGAAAAACTTCAACTTTTGAAATCATTACACAGAAGACAAACTATGGAGATGGAATAAGAAGACTTATACACAGAACTTTACTTAGTTCTTCTCATAGCTATGAAAACTCAAAAGTTTATAGAGGCTTTCTACCTCAGAGAATCCCGACTATACTTAGTCATAGAAAATGAACTTTTCCTCACTCTAACTACTTCTCTTCCACACCGCGTCAGTTGATACAAACTAACTTATATAGTTTTTCTCAATCCTGTGACTTCTAAAACACTTCTAGAACTAAAGTGAAGTAACTTTACAAATATATTACACTTTTGATTTTATCCTTTCACATAGGCATGTGGATTTCTTCTAAAGCTTTGAACTTCAAATTTATGTCCAATTAGTGATTGTTTCTCCAGCAGCTCCCCCTCAATCACTAATTGACATTCTCTGTTTCTTCATATCATCTTCTTTTCTTTTACTCTTGCCATGCTTTTGAATCTGCTAGTCTTCACACCATCCAAGCTCTTTGTCATTATATCTACTATCTGACCCTTTGTAGAAATGTACTCCACTTCAATTTCTTTCTCCATTAGCTTTTCTCTCAAGAAATGATAATGTATCTCTATATGTTTTGTTCTTGCATGAAATACTGGATTTGTTGCAAGATAAAGTGAACTCATATTATCTCCATGTATTCTAGGTACACCTTGATCAATGCCCAAGCTTTTGAAAAGTGTCTGCATCCATATGGCCTCCTTAACTGCTTCCACAAGTCCTTTGTACTCAGCTTTAGTTGAGGATAATGCTACTGTATGTTGTTTCTTTGAATACCAACTTACAAGCTTATCACCAATATATATCATGTAACCATGAGTTGATCTTTTTTCATCTTGATGACTTGCCCAGTCTGAGTCACTATATGCTCTCAACTTCAAATCTGATGTAAAAGGATAATACAATCCTTCCTTTATACTTCCTTTGATATATCTAAGAACTCTTTGACCTGCAATCCAATGTGGGTCCTTTGGACAATGCATGAATTGTGACAAAACTCCCACTGCATAACTAAGATCAGGTCTTGTTAGTGTAGCATAAATCAAAATACCCACAAGAGATTGATACTTCCTCATATCTTTATATTATGCACCATCATATTTACTGAGCTTGTGGTTGACTTCTAGTGGAGTTGAAGCTTCTCTGCAATTTTCCATTCCAAACTTCTTCAACAAGTTCAGAAGATACCTTTCTTGTGACACATATATGCCATGATCTATATAAGTAACTTCCATTCCAAGAAAGTATGATAACTTTCCTAGGTCACTGATCTTGAATTCTTTTTCAAGTAATCTCTTTACCTCCTTGATTCCTTCATCTGAAGTAACTGTGATTATAATGTCATCTACATAAATACAATCGTAGATTATGCCTTCCTCTGTTTCTTTTGATGAGTAGACTTGGATCTGCCTTTGAACTTTGATATCCAAGGTCATTGAGATACTTCACCAGTCTATAGTTCCATGCTCTTGGAGCTTGCTTCACTCCATAGAGTGCTATATAGTTTTTCTCAATCTCGTGACTTTTAAAAAACTTCTAGAACAAATATAATACACTTGTGAATTTGTCCCTTCTCATAGGCATGTGGATTTCTTCTAAAGCTTTGATCTTCAAATATATGTCCAATTAGTGATTGTTTCTCCAACAACAAGCCTCTACAATTTCACTATTGTTGAAAACGATGGTGTAGGGGAATGAAGAAGCAACACAATGATGACCCAAAGTGTATGTATATTGCTTCAATGTATTGTACAATGGGTTCGAAGTCTTTATATAGATTCTTGAAGTGCTTGAGAACTTCTACACTTAGATTTTGAATTCCAATCAAGGCAAGATGGCTTTTGGAACAAAATCAATTAACTTTGCTACAATCTAGGAAAAATGAAGATCTAATCTTATCTACTTTTTGGTGATTGATTGATTTTCAAGCTCAAAAACCTCAAGTTCATGGAATTTGAGCTCTCCATTTGTCCTTTCACAAGTGTTAATCTCTAGCCTTTACATTGGTAAATGATCCATAAAATATCCTTATAAAAAAACAATAAATGAGCATAAATAAATGAAACTCTTCAATGGATATTTCTAACATAATCCAAATGATAGCTTTTTGATGTGGATCAAATCCACCTCAAGCATAATGTAATCTTGATGTTTCAACAGCATCCCCTCACGCTAAAGTATGATTGAGCCTTCAATCTTTACTAGAGTGAATACCTGCTATTGCTTTGAATCTACAAATCTTTATCCGATCAAGTGCATTTGTCATCATATTGGCTACTTGCTTTTCAGCCTAAAAAAAGAAATTTCAATCTCTTTTGCCATGAGTTCCTCCCTGATGAAGTGGTAGTGAACTTCTATGTGTTTGGTTCTTGCATTAAAAAAAGGGTTTGCTACTAGATGCATGGAACTTACATTATGTCCAAATTTGTGAGGTTTGGAACTCACAAGTTGAAGTTTCATAAGGATTCATACCTTGAAGAGATTTGGATCGAAATCTATTTATGAGATATACAGTTGTTGAGATTCCTTCTACCCATAAATAGTGTGGAAACTTCTTTTCTTCAAGCATTGTTCTAGCTTATCCAACTAGAGTCTTGTTTCTTCTCTCTGCAATTCCATTTAATTAAGGAGAATACCTCCTAATCACTTCTCTTTTGATACCTTTATTTTGCAAGAATTGATCAAACTCTTTGGAGAAGTATTCTCCCCCTCCATCAGTTATGAAATTCTTCAATGATCTACCTGTATGATTCTCCACATGCACTAGGTACTTTTTGAAGCATTCAAACACTTCATTTTTATTCTTGATAAAGTATATAATAGTCCATCTACTGTCATCATCAACAAAGAAAACATAATACCTTGATCATGCTAATGAAGGTTCAAGATTTTCTCCCCACACATCAATGTGTACTAAGTCCAAAAGGTTGTTGTGGATTCAGCCTTTGTGGTTGGATGGTTGTCTTTGTGCCCTTCCAATCTGGCATGCATCACATTCTTGATGATGTGTTACTTTGATATGTTTGAAAGCCCTAGAAGACTTTTATCCTTGCATATATCCTTCAAGGTTCTTACATTCACATGAGCAAGTCTGTTATACCATACTTCAAGCTTACTTAGGGTTTGAGACCTAAACTTGAATAGAGCTATGTTCCTAGTTTCTCCTACTTCAAAAGTAAAGAGCCTACCATGCTTCTTACCTCTAGCTATCTTCTTGAAGCCTTGGCATGGACTTCCACAAAAGCTCTATGTTGGGTGAACATTACTTGCAAGACTTTTTCAACTATTTGGCCTACACTTATTAGGTTTTTAGTGATATTGGGTACATAGACAACATTACTTAGAATGTTTTTCCTTCCATTGGAAGCTTTGACATTACCAATCTTCTCCACATTGTGCCTAGTGTCATCCTTTTTTGTACTTCGTGTCAATACTTTGGAATTTCCAAGTCAGATAGAAGAGCGATGTTATGTGCAACATGGTTTGAAAATCTTGACTCTATGTAGAATAAATGATCATCTTCTTTACCTTCTTTGTGGCTCATATTCATTAGATGCAATGTTGTTGATCTTTTGAATAATTGTTGAAGTCTCTTATATTATGAATCCTATTGTTTTCTTTGGTAGTGTTTCCAAATCCACCTCTTTAACCTCCTTACTAAGTCATACCATTGAACCAACAATTTTGAGTGGTGTGTTTGGTCTTCTCATAGATGACACAAGGTTGAACATTTTATCCTTTTTATTTGCATGTTCAACCTTTTGATTTGCCATGCTTTTCTCCTTTCTTCTTCCCTTTCCACTTGCTCTTGCTTGCATAGTTTGCTTGGGAAGTATCTTCTTCATCATCTTCCTTCTTCTTTCCTTTTTTCTTCTTATATCTCTTATCTGCATAAAGAGAACTTGTAGTGATACATTGATAAGAGTTACCTTCCTTAATATTATTGTTGGCTTCTTAGTTGAAGAGTTGTCCAAGGAATATGTTGAAATCTGGGGTTTCTACATCCATGATAAGATGATAAGTTGTGGTGAAGGATTGCCATTGCTTATCATTCTAATTCCATCTAGAATTTGCCTCATGATGGCCTCTTCTTCAATCAACTCTCGAATGGATGCTAACTAATCTCCAAAGTAATTGAACATGGTAACAAACTCTATGAAAGGTATCTCAAACCTTTTGAGATGTCTTGCATCCTCTAGTATGTGGTAATAGAAAATCAAAGATAGAGTTTAGTATTTCTGAACTTTATTGAGCATCCATTACACACCAAAGTGTGAGCTTATCTGTTTCCTCTTGTGTAGGTCCTCCTTTGGATCTTGGAGTAGGCATAGTTTCATAACCTACTACAATTCCATAAAGCTTTCTACCTTGAAAATAGGATTGCATTCTTATTTGCAAGAATCATAGTTGTGTCTATCAAGCTTATCAATCAATGATGGAAATCCATCACCCATCTTGATCTAGCTCCAATACCACTAAGAGAACTTGGAGAAGATTGCAAGACATAGAAAAGCGAGTTTTGAAGTGGTGAAGTTTAGTTCTACCAGCCAACACAAGAACAACCCTTGAGCTTTTGGAGATTCAAATAGACCTCATAAGCATGTGATTTGTGCAATAAAATCCACTATGTATTTTGGAGAACCAAGGCAAAAATTTGGTACAAAATAGATAAGTTTGTATTTGAGTAGCTCAAAAAAATTGATATCTTTGGATGAAACAATCAGCTTCAAATGCTTATAGTAGCCAACATGATTAAAATTGGAATAAATTCATTTTTAGGAATGTTCTACATAGGGTTCAAGGCCTAAAATGCACAATATTATAATAAATTTCCAATGAATACTCAGTTATCCGATTTGCAGCTCTGTAGAGAGATCAAATGCCTCTGCAAGTTCATTGTTGTTGAGAAGATGGTGCAGAGAAATGGAGCAACCCACTGATGACCCAAAGTGTATGTATGTTGCTTTAATGTATTTTACAATGGATTTGAAGTCTTTATATATACTCTTGAAGCATTCCACGACTTCTACAAGTGGATTTTGAATTTGAACCAAGGCGGGATAGTTTGTTGAAGAGAATCAATTCACTTTCCTACAATCAAGGAAAAGTGAAGGTCTAATCTCATCTACTTTTTGGTGATTGATTGATTGACAAAATAAACCACCTCAAATTTGTGGAATTTGATCTCTCCTTTTATCCTTTTACAAAGTGTAAATCTTTGGCCTTTTTACATTGGTAAATGATCCATAAAAAATCCTTATGAAGAAACACAATAAATGAGCATAAATAAATAAAAATATTTAATGCATATTTTTGACATAGATGTAGATCAAATCCACCTCAATCATAATGTAAGCTTGATGTTCTAGCATCTCCCCCTCAAGCTAAAGTATTCTTGATTCTTCAGTCTTTGAAAAGGTGAATATGTGCTATTGCTTTGAATCTGCAAAGCTTTATCCCATCAAGTGTGTTTGTCATCATATATGCTATTTACTTTTCAATGGGAACAAGAGAAATGTCAATCTCCTTTGCCATGAACTTCTCCTTGATGAAGTGGTAATGAAATTCTATGTGTTTCCAGGTTCTTGCATGGAAGATAGGGTTTGCTATTAGATGCATGGAACTTACATTATCTCCAAATATGTGAGGTTTGGAACTCACAAGTCCCAAATCTGAGTACACTACTTTCAACCATATTGACTCTTGAATTTCTATGGTAAAACCTCTATACTCAACATCAAATGAGGATAAAACAATTGTTGGTTGCTTCGTATAAGTCCATGACACTAGCTTTGAACCCGCAAATGCTAAGTAACCATAGGTACTTGTTCTATCATCCTTAGCTCTTGCCCAATCTACATATGAATAGATTTTGATATCCAAACCTAAAGAATAAGGATAGAATCGATTGGAAGTTGGTATATCTAGATGTAAAATGCGTAGTTGTTATGCATGGAGGGCATGTTCTACAAAAAACAATTGTAACAAGTGTGTGGGTCTGGGAATGAATATCTCTAAGTGATATTCCCATAAACATAGAGAACATCTCCTCAAACATCTACTTATAACAAGCAGTTAAGTATTTGATGTGGAAGTGCCAAGCAAAGATTGTGTTGGTAGAGGGGGTTTTGTTCATGTTATATACTAAGTCAAAGTTACCTTCATTGAAGTCAAGAGTAGAGATATACGGGGGCTTGATATTTCTGAAAGTTTTGAATACCACCATCATCAACTCAAAAATATTCATACACATTTTTGCCACAATGTTTGGCACATTTTTGAAGCGGATGGACCAATGATAGATAGTTGAGACCATGTATGCTACTGTGGGTGGTCCTGTGGGTGGAATGAAATAAGGATAACTAATCCAAATTGAACACCTTTAGTCATATTTTCCTTTACTACGCCATGGGTGTCGACATGATATAAGGGAATATCATGGATTATTTAATATATAGGGGTGTGTTGGACCACATCCGCATCATTTTTGGATAGATAAAGAGTAACCATGAATGCCAATTAGGTCAAAATATAGAACCTTTTCTTGCAAACTCAGGAAGGTCTTTGGGCTCGACCTGAGTTGCAAAAGTTGGCTCATTGCACATCACTTAGTTTGCAAGAGGTATGGCCTCTGGTACTTGTATGTTCAGCCTTGTTATCTGCTTCTTGAGCTCCTCAAACTCCTCTTCCAACTCGGTGTATGAATCCAAAAATCGGCATGCTCTTCTTGTAGGATATAGATGTTATCTAAAGGAACTGCTTGAAATTGGGCTAGAGTGATGGTGGCTCAAGGCGTTCCATCCATGACAACTTCTAGATTGTCTTGATTTTGTTATTGTAATCTCTTATTTTGTTCTAGTGCTCTTGACATGTGTCGTCTTAGAAGGCCTAAGTTTCTTTGTAGTTTGGCATTTCTTGAATTTTGTTCATGTAGCATCCCTTCCAAATTCTAAACCACTTCTGTATCCACTCCTTGTACTTTGGTATTCAGCTTGTCATGTGCTTATTGGAGGTAAGATACTTTGCTTGTCCTCAATGATTATCTTTTTTTGAAGTTGTTATTCTTACATGAAATTGTTGAGAATGACTTACTAAGACCGCATTTCATTCTAATTGTTCGTAGTCCTATTGAACGTGTAATACATATTGAAGCATAGTATTGAATGTATTATTTATACAAGTAGCTGCAAAAGTAATAGAGGTGAATACAGGGGGAATGGGAGGGGGTATGGGAGTTGTGAGTGCTATGCTTGAGAGGGGTGATGTTGGTGGAGGGGGGATAGGGGATTGTGGAAGTGTGGGGGGAGGGGGTGGTGCTGTGGATGGTGATATGTCCATAGGATTAGACAATTTTGTGCTTGTGAATGCTACCATGAAAGTAGGGATGGTAGGTGCAATGTGTGTGGTGTATGTGAAGAGTGATGTTTACAAAAGGGTTCATACCCATGGAGAATGATGCAAAGGGTCGAGTGAGGGCTTCCATGAAGGGAAAGTAGATTGGGTGTATGATAGGGGGTTAGAGGGTTGAGTAATACAGATCGGCACTAAAGGGGACTTGTGTGTGAGGGGATGCAGGGTATCCAAGGATGCCTTTGATTGGTCGAGGGTTTCCTACTACACAAGTTACAGCTAGATGGCCAACAATAGGTTCCTAGAGTTCAATCATGGTGGTGTAAAGAGGGTTAGTAATGGAGGAAAATATGCTTGCTTGGGATATTGGTTCACAAAAGCTAAAAGATGGAGGCAATGGGTTTGGTATGGGGTGGGGAGTGGGGAGGATTATGGAAGATTGGTTTCGGGGGTTGAGTGGTGGTCATTGTTGGAACATCAAGCTTACACTATGCTTGAGGTGGATTTGATCTACATCAAATGCTATTGCGTCGAAAGAATATCCGTTGGAGAGTTCTTTTTCATATGCTCATTTATTGTATTTTTTGAGAATATTTGGATGGCTCATTTACCGTTGTAAAAGCCCTGAGTTGTTCACATGTAAAGGTACAAATATAGGGCCAAAATCCCACGAAATTTTGGTGGTTGAAGTTGCATTCAATCAAGCAATCAATCACCTAAAAGTAGATCAATCAAGATCTTCACTTTTCCTAGATTGTAGGGAAGTGAATTGATTCCCTCCAACAACCATTCCCACCTTCATTTGAATTCAAATTCAAGTTGTAAAAGTCGTGGAACACTCCTAGAGGTATATAAGGAGTTGAAATCACTTGTACATTACATGGAAGCAATATACATACACTTGTGACCATCACTGTCTTGCTCCTTCAATTTCTGCATCATCTTCTTCGCCAACAGTAATCTTGCAGAGGCTGCTGCTCTCTCCTCAGAGCTCCAAATTGAGTGCAAGAGGACTTATTGGAAAGGTATCAGTGTCTAGTTTATGTCTGTAAATTTTCAAAGCATTTGGTTCAGCAGATGTGGAGAAATCTCAGTTTTTCTGCCTTGGGGTCAATCTCTGCGTATTCCTGAAAAATAAGAGGTACCACCGGTGAATGTCGCATTCATTCCTATAGCATATTTTGCTTATTCCTTATACGTTTGTGCATTCCATACACTCAACCCTATGTGTATCACTCCCATAAAAGGATTTTTTCTAATTGTAATCACGCTGGTCGCTATGGGCATTTGAAGTTCATTGTCTCTTCCATAGATAGTAAGTTTTTTGAGCTAGTCGACCCGCGAACCTATCTGTTTTGTATCGGCTCATTCTCCTTGATGCTCCAAGGTACATAGTGTGTTTCTTTGCACTTATAGCATGCCTATAAGGTCTATTTGAGTCTCCAAAAGCTCAAGGGCTGGTCTTGTGCCGGTTGGCTTGACCAAACTTCATCGCTTCGAAATGCACTTTTCTACCTTCGACAAGCTTCTCCAAGTTCTTTCAGTGGTATCAGAGCTAGTTCAAGATGGGTGACGGCTTTCCCTCAATGATCGAGAAGCTTGATCGCCACAACTACGCGGCTTGGCAAATCAGAATGGAGGCCTACTTGCAAGGTAGAAATCTTTATGGAATTGTAGCAGGTGATGAAGCTATGCCTATTCCAAGATCCAAAGGAGGACCTACACAAAAGGAGACAGATAAGCTCACACTTTGGTGCGCAAGGGATGCTCAAGCAAGGTCGTACATACTAAACTCTATCTCTGACTTTCTATTACCACATATTAGAGGATGCAAGACATCTCAAGAGACTTGGGATGCCCTGGAGACTTTCTTTTCTGCTAGTACCAAAGCAAGAAAGAATCATCTTTGGAACGAGTTCAACCAAATGAAGAAGACACCTAAACAAACCATCACAGAGTTTGTTACCAAGGTCAAGGAGGTTGCGGATCAGTTAGCATCCATTGGAGAGCTGATTGAAGAAGAGGTCATCATGAGGCAAATTCTCAACGGCATTCGAAGTGATAAGCAATGGCAATCCTTCACGACGGCTTACGATCTCATCATGGATGTGCAAACTCCAGACTTCAACATCTTTCTTGGACAACTCTTCAATCAAGAAGCCAACAATAGCATAAAGGAAGGTAACTCTTATCATGGTAGTTCAACTAGTGCTCTATATGCAGATAAGAAGGATAAGAAGCAGAAAGGCAAGAAGAAGGAAGAAGATGAAGAAGAGACTTCCCAAGCCAACTTCGCAAGCAAGAGCAAGTGGAAAGGGAAGAAGAAAGGACCAAAGCAAGACAAAGCCAAAGGTCAGAATGTTCAACCTTGTGCCATATGCGATAAGACCAACCACACCACTCAAAACTGCTGGTTCAATGGGAAGACCCAGAAAGGAAGTGGAAGAGGTGGATATGGCGGCAATAGATGCAGAGGTGGACACAACTTCAACAACAACAATAGAAGCTATAATAGAAGGGACTACAACAATTATTCAGAAGATCAACCACATGAAGACTCATTACTTCTTATGAACCTAAGCCACAAAGAAGGTAAAGAAGATGATCATTTGTTCTACATAGATTCAGGATGCTCGAATCATGTTGCAGGCAACATTGCTCTTCTATCTGACTTGGAAAGTCCAAAGCATAGACATGAAGTGCAAACAGGGGATGACACGAAGCACAATGTGGAGAAGATTGGTAATGTCAAAGCTTCCAATGGCAGGACAAACATCTTGAGTAAGGTTCTCTATGTACCCACTATCACTAAAAACCTAATAAGTGTAGGCCAAATAGTTGAAAAAGGCTTGCAAGTTAGGTTCACCCAACATGGAGCTTTTGTGGAAGATCCATGTCAAGGCTTCAAGAAGATAGCCCGAGGTGAGAAGCATGGTAGGCTCTTTACTTTTGAAGTAGGAGATACCAGGAACATAGCTCTATTCAACTTTGGGTCTCAAACCCTAAGTGAGCTTGAAGTGTGGCATAAGAGACTTGCTCATGTGAATGAAAGAACCTTGAAGGATATATGCAGGGATCAAAGTGTTCTAGGACTGCCGAACATATCAAAGCAACACATGATCAACATGTGTGATGCATGTCAGATTGGGAAGGCACAAAGACAACCATTCAACCACAAAGGCTACATCCACAACAACTTATTGGACTTAGTACACACAGATGTATGGGGACCAAGTCAAGAACCTTCATTGGCAGGATCAAGGTATTATGTCTCATTTATTGACGACCATAGTAGATGGACTGTTCTATACTTTATCAAGAGTAAGAATGAAGTGTTTGATTGCTTCAAGAAGTATCTTGCGCATGTGGAGAATCATACAGGTAGATCACTAAAGAAGCTCAGATCTGATGGAGGGGGAGAATACTTCTCCAAAGATTTTGATGAGTTCTTGCAGGATAAAGGTATCAAAAGGGAAGTGACTACCAGGTACTCTCCTCAACTAAATGGAATTGCAGAGAGGAGAAACAAGACATTGGTTGGATCAGCCCGAACAATGCTTGAAGAGAAGAAGTTGCCACATTATCTATGGGCAGAAGCTATTTCAACTGCAGTGTACCTTGTCAATCGACTACCATCCAAATCACTTCAAGGTATGACTCCTTATGAAGCATGGCATGGAAGAAAACCTAGTCTTGGACATTGCAAGGTTTTTGGTTGTTTAGCTTATGTTCATGTACCATCACAAATAAGAGGTAAGCTAGATGAAAGGGCAACAAAGGCAGTGTTTATTGGATATGATTCAACTCAGATGGGTTACAGGTTCTTCAATCCTTCAACCAAGCAATTCACTACAAGTAGAGATGTTGTGTTTGAAGAACACAGGTCTTGGTATGATGAAGATAAACAAAAGGTAACACTACCATATGATCTTGATTATGACTCTCATCAATTAGGAAGGAAGCATGATACATAGGTCCAGGATCCAAGAAGTGATACAGACGATGACCAAGATGAAAGAGAAAGGGATTACAAGCTATGGAAGTCAAGAGGCAAAGCAAAGATGCAAGAGGTTGGAGAATGCTCCAAACAAGCACCTAGAAGATCAGCAAGAGAGAAGAAACAACCAGAAAGGTATGGATATGATTCCACATTTGTTACAAAGCATTCAATGTACTTGGCAAAAGACTCTATTTCAGAGGAACCCTCAACCTATGAAGAGGCAAAGGGAAACCCTAATTGGGAAAAGGCCATGAACGAAGAGATAGATGCATTGAAGGAAATGGACACTTGGGATTTGGTTCCAATGTCGCCGAATCAAAAGGTAATTGGTTGCAGATGGGTATATAAAGTTAAAAGAAATTCAGATGGATCAGTTTGCAGGTACAAGGCAAGATTAGTTGCCAAAGGATGCTCACAAACTCATGGTATAGACTATGAGGAAACATTCTCACCAGTCGCAAAGATGACTACAATAAGGACATTGATAAGTGTAGCTGCTGCAAGGAATTGGAGACTCCTCCAACTTGATGTGAAAAATGCATTCTTAAATGGTTGGATAAGTGAAGAGGTATACATGTCACAACCACCAGGTTTTGAAAACCCTAATCATCCATCTTATGTTTGCAGACTTAATAAAGCATTGTATGGATTGAAACAAGCTCCAAGAGCTTGGAATTACAGGTTGGTTACATATCTTCAAGATCAAGGGTTCAAAGCTAGCAGCTCAGATCCTTCTCTATTCATCAAAAGGGATCACAATGAGGTTATCTATCTATGTGTATATGTAGATGATATTATTGTGACAGGTGATGATCTAAATGGCATTCAAAGGATCAAGAGACACATGCAAGAGGAGTTCAAAATCAGTGACCTAGGTGAGCTCACATATTTCCTAGGTATGCAGGTGATATATACAGATGAAGGAATGTATTTGACTCAAAGAAGATACATTCAGGATCTTCTTCTCAAGTTCAAAATGGAGAACACTAAACCTGCAGGTACACCTTTGGAGATGAATCATAAACTTAGTGTTTATGAAGGTGAGAAAATTGAAGACATTAAAGAGTATCAAAGCTTGGTAGGTAGCTTGATATATGCTACTCACACAAGGGCAGACATCTCATATAGTGTGGGAGTGCTTAGTCAGTTCATGCACTCACCGAGAAGACCACACATGGATGCGGCTAAGAGAGTACTTAAGTATCTCAAAGGTACAATCAACGAAGGTATATTCTATCCTTACTCTTCCGATTTGGATATCAAAATCTACTCAGATGCAGATTGGGCAGGAGCTAAGGATGATAGAAAAAGTACATCTGGTTACTTAGCATTTGCAGGTTTGAAGCTAGTGTCATGGAGTTCCAAGAAGCAACCAACAGTTGCTTTATCCTCAACAGAAGCAGAGTACAGAGGCTTGACCATAGCAACTCAAGAGGCAATATGGTTAAAAGCATTGTATACAGATTTGGGACTTGTGAGTTCCAAACCTCACATATTTGGAGATAATGTAAGTTCCATGCATCTAGCGGCCTATTTTTCATGCGAGAACCAAGCATATAGAAGTCCATTATCACTTCATCAGGGAGAAGCTCATGGCAAAGGAGATTGACATTTCTTTTGTTCCGACTGAAAAGCAAGTAGCAGATATGATGACAAAGGCACTTGATGGAATAAAGCTTTGTAGATTCAAAGCTATGGCAGGTATTCAACCTATCAGAGAATGAAGACTCAAGCATACTTTAGCTTGAGGGGGAGCTGTTGGAACATCAAGCTTACACTATGCTTGAGGTGGATTTGATCTACATCAAATGCTATTGCGTCGAAAGAATATCCGTTGGAGAGTTCTTTTTCATATGCTCATTTATTGTATTTTTTGAGAATATTTGGATGGCTCATTTACCGTTGTAAAAGCCTTGAGTTGTTCACATGTAAAGGTACAAATATAGGGCCAAAATCCCACGAAATTTTGGTGGTTGAAGTTGCATTCAATCAAGCAATCAATCACCTAAAAGTAGATCAATCAAGATCTTCACTTTTCCTAGATTGTAGGGAAGTGAATTGATTCCCTCCAACAACCATTCCCACCTTCATTTGAATTCAAATTCAAGTTGTAAAAGTCGTGGAACACTCCTAGAGGTATATAAGGAGTTGAAATCACTTGTACATTACATGGAAGCAATATACATACACTTGTGACCATCATTGTCTTGCTCCTTCAATTTCTGCATCATCTTCTTCGCCAACAGTAATCTTGCAGAGGCTGATGCTCTCTCCTCAGAGCTCCAAATTGAGTGCAAGAGGACTTATTGGAAAGGTATCAGTGTCTAGTTTATGTCTGTAAATTTTCAAAGCATTTGGTTCAGCAGATGTGGAGAAATCTCAGTTTTTCTGCCCCGGGGTCAATCTCTGCGTATTCCTGAAAAATAGGAGGTACCACCGGTGAATGTCGCATTCATTCCTATAGCATATTTTGCTTATTCCTTATACTTTTGTGCATTCCATACACTCAACCCTATGTGTATCACTCCCATAAAAGGATTTTTTCTAATTGTAATCACGCTGGTCGCTATGGGCATTTGAAGTTCATTGTCTCTTCCATAGATAGTAAGTTTTTTGAGCTAGTCGACCCGCGAACCTATCTGTTTTGTATCGGCTCATTCTCCTTGATGCTCCAAGGTACATAGTGTGTTTCTTTGCACTTATAGCATGCCTATAAGGTTGAGTCTCCAAAAGCTCAAGGGCTGGTCTTGTGCCGGTTGGCTTGACCAAACTTCATCGCTTCGAAACGCACTTTTCTACCTTCGACAAGCTTCTCCAAGTTCTTTCAGTCATGGTTTCAATGGTGGTATGCGCTTTGAAAGTGGCAGGAGTGGAAGGAGGTTGTTGAGGTGATATGGGTAAAGTTTGTACAAATGTTTCCACTGTCAGATCAATGGTTGCATTGGATGTGGCCTCTTCTCTCGTAGTTTCTTCTTGTTCTATTAGGGGTATCCTTATATTCTTTCCTATGTGTTCTCATTTGTTGACACCCCTTTGATCAAAATGAGTTGTAGGATTTTGTAGCATGGTGTAAATTACTTCAATGACTCCCAATGATTTAGTCAGGATTTGGAGTCCTTGGATGAAGTGTGGGTCCACTCCTTCCTCACTGAGAACCTACTCAATTAATGCTCATCCCATACTAAAGTATAGTGGATGTCTTTCTTGCACACTCATGATAGTGTCCTAAAGCCTTTGCAATTGTGTAATGTAAGCATGGGATCTTGTAGCTTCCCATTGTTGTTTATCATGCGGCTTTTCTTTGTCCTCTTCCTCCTTATCATCTTCTTCTTCTCCGGATGGCTCTTGTTGTCCTTCTTCTTATTGTTGCTACTCACCTTCCTGTTCTTCTCCCAATTCAAGATTGAGTTCTTGAAGGATTCTTTCAAAATCTGCATGACTAAGCTCTTCCAATAGAACCTTTCTAGGGAATCCTAGATCCGATGGCATTGGTGGAAAAATCAAACTTGATCCATATGTGCTTCTTCCTGGTATATAGAGTGTAAAAGGCTTGACTACTCATTGTGGCATTGGAGATATGTCTAGTGTCAAGGTGGCACCTCTAGGTTGTGCATAGTGTATGGATCCCTTCATTCTATTAGATGGTGGGGCAGAGGCTTTCCTAATTTTGAATTATTGTACTATGTTCTAGGATAGAGCTCTTTGAATCGAAACATAATAAACAAGGCAGAAGTATATGATTCTGGTGAGAGCACAACATCCATGTAATACAGGCTTACACGGCCATCTCTTGTGAGTCTAATGAATTAATTCAATTATCCAGTGTGAAAGATTGATTATCATATTCTCTGTGTCAGTGAGATCCAAGATAAACCAAACCTTTTTATGGGTAATTGTAAATCTTTCCAACCCTGGAAATGTGAAGTGTTCCATGCACATCCTAAGGTGCGTTGCGATGTTGGATGTCATGGACACCATATTTTTGAGGTTTTTCAGGTTCTTATTCTTCATGTTCTCTAGTGCCAACCCTTCATCTTCTATGGGAATGTGCATCCCTCACATGTCTAGATATTTGCAAACTAAATTGTTGGTCAGATGAAATCTCTTTAACTCATTTCCATGTGTCAATGATTGAACTAAAAAGCTGCTTGAAGTTCTAGGATCTTGGGTGGGAGTGAATGAGTTGATGAGGTAAAAGCACTACATGATATCGGGTTTTGGTAGTTTGGTAGAAAAATATTTTGGCGAGCCTACCTTTTTCCACACGAGCCTTAAATCTGCTACATTCTATAACTTCTCAAATTCTCTAGTAAAGAAATGGTACTTCCTCCATGCGTTATTGTATTCCACTTGAGCTTCCCACGTATATGCACTTTCTCTTAATGGTCTTGCCATCTTACTGCACTAGTGTGAGTTCTTATTAACTTGCATAGTGTGACCCATGGGTGGATCTTGTATCAAAATAATATGCACTACCTACATCTCCTTTGGCCATTCTTCAGTTTCATCTAATATGGGCAAGCTTTCTATGTCAATAGTCTGATAAGTAGCTTGTTAACTTTTTCTTGTTACATCTGCCATCCTGCTCATCATAATGGTTGCTCTTGAATTTGGTAGAAGTAAGAATATCACATTCGCATTGCATCAGAAACTAAATGATGCCTTGTCCCCTTTACAATACCAACATGATATTCGATGTGGTTAGTAGATTAGTTTTGGTGAGGTGGGTATGAATGTGAGTGGTTGTTAAAGGGTTAGTCACTTCCCTATGTGCATACTGTAGATGTGCAATGTATGTAGAATGCATCTATACTATGCGAGCAGACTTTTACATGGTTGGGTTAGGGGGTTTAGTAGAAGGTTTGATCTATCAAACGGCCCTTATGATTTTCCAAATCCTAACATTGGTGGCTTTTATAGGTGTCCAAGATAATTCTACCAAGATTTGGGGCTTTTAAGATACCTATTTCCAAGTAGACCTAGGTAGAATTTGTTGTGCACATGTGGTGATAATGGATGCCCTTTGTGAAGTATGTGAAGAGAATGCACGTGAGTGTTGATTTTGGCCTATAACTCTATGTGTAACTATTTGAGCACATAAGCATGTCTTAGGCATCGAGAATTGTCTTTAATTGTGGTCTTCCTTCATCGACTATTTTGGTATCCAAATAAAGATAGTCTTGCCATGGCTGACTCATGTAATTCTCAACTTCGTTTTTCATGAGTTGCATCATTCATTTGATACATGACCTTTATCCTGATGAGGAAGTTGAGGATTGCTCACTCTTACATATCTAGATCTCCTTCACTCTAGCTATCACCTTGTTTTGAACTAGGTTTTGATCATAAGATTTAGGTATTTGCTCCTTCTGCTTCTTAGGCCTCCTTACTCATTGTGCCTCGACCACTTTTGGAAAGAAGGGAGTTCCACATTTATTTTTGCTACTCCTTCACAAGTTCCTTCCTTTTGCATCATAGAACTTTGGACAAGAAGATCATCGTCATCTTCATGTGTGCTCCTGGAAGGACCAGTAATTCGTGTTGTTCCTAATTCCTTGTGTGGTTGATTCGCTAATTCAACTATGATCTTTTGTTGGTTCACCCAAACCTGAAGAAGTCCACTTCTTAGGTTTAAGTTCACCACATGGTTATAAATCCAATCCTGACCCAAGACAAGAGGTTTTGTAAGGTCCTTATCTTCACACAATAGTACTTTAGTGTCACCGGGACATCATGATTGGAGATGGGAAGCTCCACTCTCAACTTTTGGATGAAGGAAGAATCCAATGGTTAGGATATAAGAAACCTTCTTGAAAAGGATCATAAAAGGTTAGAGAGAGGTGTTCTGACAATCCATGGGAGTGGGGAAAATGTCACATGAAACTGCACACTTCTACATGTTTTTGGACCATTCGAAGGGATCCCCACATTTGGGGCTGATCTCAATTTCAAATGTGATATTATCCATCGAACCTGCTAGAAATCCAAGGAAGGAGGATAAAAGGCACATTTCTCTTCATGGGCATCATTCTCAACCTTTGGATGAAGGAAAGATCCACTGGTTAGGATCCAAGGCACCTTTTTGAGAAGGCCACACATATGAGCCATTGGATTTCAAGAAAATCGAAGGGCCTATAAGCAAAGGTGCCTTTTTCAAAAGGAAATCAATCTCATCCATTGGATATAAAAGGAATCCAAAGGCCCAAATGCACATGTGCTGTAACTTTGGCCATTCAATATGAGCTTTGGATCTTTGAGTCAATCAAAGAACCCTTATTCATTTCCAAGACTTTCAAAACCATTCAAATGGATAAAACCACAAGTTCTAGGTGGTTTCTTCCTCTTTGACCACACAAAAACAAGGGAAGTGTATGCCTACTCTACATGATTAAGGAACTAGACTTTGTCCACCGTCCCATTCTCATTGGTCCATCACTAATCACTCTCTAATCTAAGAGGCCCATGCAGAGTTCATTTTCTCCCCTAATGTCTTTCCTTGTCCAATTTCTAAGGTTACAAAAGGGCGTCTATCTATGATTTTGTTATGGGTTCCTGTGGCTCAAGCGTAAGAACCACCTCCTTTAGTTGTCAATCTGCAAAGATGTGAGGACTCGTATGAAGTCCATTAGCGAATGAAGGCACAAGTGCGTGAGTGAAGGCACAAGTGCATGAGTGAGAGCACACATGCATGCACACACATACACATACACACACACACGGTAAGAGCAAAGAGAGGAAGAACGGAAAAATTTTTATTGCAAAAGAACTCTCTTACAAAAGCTCAAATCTCTAACAAGCCAAACCTTTAACCAACTAACCCCAAAAATGAGCTCTCTAGCTCTTGTTACAACTTTTTAACTAGTTTTGGCCATGTCCATACCTAGTGTGTGACCTAGTTAAAAATTAGGTTCTAGGGCTTATTTGAGGACTCAAATGGAGTCTAAAAATTATGAAAATTGGTAAGATGATACTTATAATACTCCTCACACTCGAGGACTCCTTGGCTTGAACAAAATGGAGCTAGAAAAATGTGAAATGGTATTTATAATGGTCTTTAGTGATGAAAATCACTATTTTTTATACGGATTTCTTTTGAAAATTTGACGTGTTCTTCTTCGAGCTCCCTAGTTGCTCCCTCTTCTTCTATGTCCACTTCTTTGATGCACTCCCTTGCCTTGTGCTTCACCTTGAGTGTCAAAACTCCCCCCTCTCGAGTCTTTCATCCCTGACAGACCCTTGTTGTAGTGGTTGTTCCATGTAGTACCCTAAGAGGGACTGACAATCCTGTGTGAACAAGACCCATCTATCTTCCAATTGTAGCAGGTTCGATTGTCTAGTTCTTCATTTGTCACTGTGAGCCTGTGCAAGTTGTAGTCCCTTGGTATGTACTTCTTCCTTGGGTTCTAGCATGATGATATATTTTTGGAGATTTCAAAAGTTGCGAGTTGCTAACAAGAGGTTGTAAAGGTTGAATTGGAGCAACTGTCGGCTGTGGATTGCTTCCTAGGTACTATTGTTGTTCCCATGATGTCCTCTAGATCTTTCAAAGGTGATGTTCATAGTAGTTATGCTAAGTACTCATAACCCATAGTGAATGATGGGTAAGTGTGTTAGCACATGGGCTGAAGAAAGTATGTGCCTTGTGCACAACCTTGTAGTGTGGCCCTATGTTAATGCGTACTTTGGAAAATGCATTGGAAGAAGTATGGTGCAAAAATTGGAGGTCTTGAGCTAAGTGCTCAAGGGTATGCTGATGAAGAGGTTTCCTAATCTATCATGGTTATGATGTTGCCTAAGTAAGGATCCTCACCATGGTGAATGGTCAATCGATGTTTATCTCTTCGTGTTGTAGACGCATCATAGTGATTGACCAATGGTGTATCTTCTGTGGTTGATGAATGTCCATCTGGATGATGCACTGATGAGATTCTTCTAGTGCATGGTCCTATCCCCTCTCTTCAAAGCAACATTTTCCAAATATTGGGAATTGAATTTCTTTATATTCCTTAACAAACAACATTGGCTAACTATACCAAGCTTAATTTCACCTATTCTCTTTAGCTCACCATAAGCACGAGTCTTCTCACCCAGTAAACATACAAGGATGTGTAGGGTACTAGAACTATGCCTTGTAGATATCTCCTTGGATGCTCTCATACATACAGTAGTTAAGCATCACTCAAGTTGAAGACCTTCAAGCTCTTCCCTCCTACCATGGTAAGGGGGAACAATACTTGTGGATGCCATGTTCATGCCAAGTTCTGGACATCTACTAGATAAGGCAGCAATAATATCATCTGCTAGTCGAGACACACTTCTATCAAGACTCATAAATGCCCAGTAATCAACGGTTCCACCTTCAACAAAGCATGGCTCATTCATGTTCCATGAGCCAATCTTGGGAACAAGCTCTTTTTTTTTTTGTTGAGTATTGTCACAAAATAAGAAGAAAGATGTTAGTATCAATAAAACAATTTACATATGTCAAATGTGTCTCATGTGCTTGGGATTCACAATTGTGCCTATGCATGGCCGTGTAATGTGGCCCTATATTAATGCATAGTTTGGAAATGCATGACTTGAATGGTGAAAAAGATGGGGTTGTGCAAAGAGCACATGGTTTGTGCACATCAAGGCTTTCAATGTTCTTACAGATGTGGATGCGGCCTTTGTTGAGGGGTATCCATTGGAGCTCGAAATGATGACCATCCATTCCTCCTTATAGGGATCCACTTAAAAATAGTGTTTGTCTGTGTAGAAATCACCTTTGGCTTCTTCATCTTTGAATGATTTCTTAAATTTTGTAGCCTGTGTGATTGGCTCTTTGGTTCTATGAGGGATACTAGTGCTTTTGGCTTCCATACCCATATCCTAAATGCTTGTTTTCTAACCATTGCCAAAGATGTGAGTTGATCTTCTTTTGATCTCTGTGCTTGGTTCTGACCCTTGCCTCTCCGTGGCTTCTTTGTTGAGACTTTTCTTGTGAGGGAGATCCGTGGTGTTTGTGCATGTAAGAGTGCCTTGCGTACCCACATGTGTAATTTTCCTTGTTGGGCTGTAACTAATTTCTTAGGCACCCAAATTTGTCGCATATCTTGTGGTTGAGCTTGTCCTAGTTTCCTCGTTTGTCTTCGAGCCTTGTTGGCTTGCCTAGATGGGAATTATGGGGGAAAGGTTGGTGGTTGTCCTCCTTTTTGTACGGAGATCTGCTTCATGCCCGAAACTCCTTTCTTGTTGAATGGTGTCTTTCTATTTGATATAGCAGTTGTCTTGAACCCTTGTGCTTGCCTCTGTGGTGGAACTACTATGGCTACATTAGTCTTTGAAGAAGAAGAGAGATCCACTCGCCTTCGAGCCTCTTCTTCCATGATTGACTCCTTCTGCATCATAGAGCTTTTGACACATAACTTCATCTATAAGATTAGTCTTAGAAGAACTAAGTGAATAAGTGACACTTGGATTTGTGAGCATTCAGTTCTCTAATTGTAATGTGATGCACTATTCATGTACCCAAACTTGAAGAAGTTGACTTTTTATGTTTAAGTTGACTACATGGTCATAGATGCAATCTTGACCCAAGACAAGTGGTTCCGTAAGATCCTCATCTTGACACACTAGCATTTTGACTCTCATTGGAACATCTTGAAGATAGATGGGAAGCTCCACCTCACCCAAACAAGGGGTTTCCACACCTCCCAATCCTATGAGATAGGTTTCTATGGGATTGATGTTCAATTGTAGATCCTGACAGTATGAGAATTTAACTACACTAGTTGCTACACCAAAGTCAATCAAAGCTCTCACAAGCCTTACATTCTCTCCATGTCCTACCTCTAAGGTCACAAAGGGACGTTGGTCAATTATTTGAGAAGCAGTTGCACCTGATGTTTGGCACATGGCCATGTGATATCATGGGACTTCAGGATCGACATCCAGGCCTATTTGCCTTAGCTTATTTTTCCTAATGCGCTCTCTGGCCTCTACCTGTGCTTCTTCTCTAACCAGCGTTGAGTCTCCTTAGCATATCCTCTGTAAGAGATTCTCTATATAGTTTGACTCCACAACCACTAATATAGTTTGGCAAGATGTCACCCTCTAGAGTGGCTAATTGAATTGCACCACTAGTGGAAATTCTATTAATGATCATGGGTCCATATCCTCTTTTTTTCCAATTTACGAGCATGTTGCTTTAGTGTGTAAACCAACACTAGTCCTCCCTCTTTCAGTCCTTTATCCTTGATGTGTGCATCAAAGTACACCTTTTGTCTTTTCTTTGCAGCATAGATGCATGTTGCCATGTTGGAAGAGATGGATGGATACCTCAAGGAAGTGAGGTGGTACTGCTAGAACCTGCTTTGTACCTACCCTAAATCACTTCAGAGTTTGATATTAGGCCCTTTTAGCTTGAAAATGAAACCGAAAAAGTACCTATGTACTATTAGAAGTCTTATTTTTCTATGCAACACTAGACCAAACATTTGCTATGCTATTGGAGTGTTTAATAGGTGTTCCAAACAAACCTAACGAGAGTCACTGGAATGCTAGCATGCGAATTCTAAGGTACATTGCAGGAACCTTGGATTTTGGTATTTTTTATACCACAAGTGATACGCTCCAAGGAAATTGTGATTCAGATTGGGCTAGAGATTGTGATTCTAGAAAATCAGTTTCTAGATATTGTTTCTCACTTGGTTCAGACATATTTTCTTGGGTAAGTAGGAAGCAACCAATTCTCGCACTCTCCTCCACTGAAGCAGAGTACAAAGCAGCTTGTTTTGCTTCTTGTGAGGTAGTCTGGTTAAGGAGAATTCTTGCAGATCTAGGCTTTCCATCAAATATGGAGACTGTACTCAAGTGTGATAATCAAAGTTGTATGGCTATTGCAAAGAACCCAGTATTTGATGCTCGCACCAAGCACATAGAAGTACAGTACCATTACATTTGTGAGCTAATTGAAGATGAAATTGTGGAGCTAGAATATTTCCCAACAAAGGCAATTGTGTTGACATATTCACTAAAGCACTTGGAATAGAGCTGCTCAACAGGCATCTTCAACATATGGGCAATTGGCTGCAAGATGCAAAGAACTTGTGTTGTCACCAAAGATCATAGGTGAGTGAATGTGAAGTCCGAAATCTAAATAAAGCATTCTAATCCAAATAGCTTTTTGTGTAGCATTTGCTAATCCCTTGTATTCAGCTTTCATTGAAGATAGGGAAACAATAGGTTGCTTCTTGGAAGTCCATGAGATGGTTTTATCACCTACAAAAGACAAGTATCCAGAAGTACTTCTTCTATCATCGTTACAACCTGCATCTCAGTATAACATAATGTCCAAATCTGATGTGTGTGTGTAGCTCAGTGATGAGTAGCACCTCCTTTAATGTCAATCCGGGAAGACAAGAGGATGGTATGAAGACCTCGAGCAAGTGAAGGCACAAGTGCGTGAGTGAGAAGCACACAAACATGCACACACATACACACACACGCGCACACACAGTAAGACAAGGAGTGAGATGCAATGGAGTTCTTAGATTACTTTCAAAAAGCTCTTACAAGTTCATTTCAATTACAATCTAACCTCAAAAATGAGCTCTCTAGCTCTATTTATAGTTTTTGACTAGGTTTTGGCCCTGTCCAGACCTAGTGTCCGACCTAGTTAAAAATTAGGTTCCAGGGCCAATTTGAGGGCTTAAACGGAGTCTAAAAAATACGAAAATTGATATGTAGGCACTTCTAAGGCTCCTCAAGCTCAAGGGCTCCTTGGCTTGCACAAAATGGAGCTACAAAAATACGAAATGGTATTTACAATGGTTTTTAGTGGTTAGAATAATTATTTGTGTAGGGATTTTCTCTGCGATTTGTCGTACACATCTTTGAGCTCCCTACTTGCTCTTTCTTCTTGTGTGCTCCACTCCTTGATGTCTGAAAAATTTAGATGGCCTATTTGCCAGATCTTCTTTGGCTACTGTGTCTGCTTGTGCTATCTCTTCGTTCCGACCCTCTTTGTCTTGTGGCTCCTTCGGTTCCCTGACTGCTGCCAACACCCCCCCCACTCTCGCGTCTGTCGCCCCTGACAGACCCTTGTCTAGATGCTCGTTGAACGTAATATTGGACAACGTCGGAAGTGAGGTGATGTTCTTCTAATCTGAGCCCCCGTGCTAGATCTGTTAATAATGCATCCCAATTCACTGGTCCTGGTACATCCGGATGTGGCACCCGCAGTTGTTCTGAATAGATGGTTCTCTCCACAGCGAATAAGTGGAGGAGATGTGAGGGCCTGGGTACAAATATTTCTGAGTGATATTCCCAAAATCCCGTTATGAACATCTCCTCGAATGTCTGTTTGAAACAAGCTGGGAGGTACTTTATTCTGGCGTGCCAAGCATATATTACCTCTATGGATGGGGTTGTGCTCATGTCGTATACCAGATCTTGATTTCCTGTAAGAAATCCGACACCTGAGAAGTGGGGTTCTTTACTATTCTTGAACGTCCTAAAGGTGATTAGCATTAGTTCAAAGATTTTCATACACATTTGTGCCATCACATTGGGGTATTCCGTAGTCGAGTGCTCCAGTGTCTGATGGTAGAAATCATGTAATTGACAGTGGGAGGGCCTTGTGGCGGTGCTAGATAAACATAATTTAACCACTTCGCGCAACCCTTGACGTCTTGACAGCAATGGTAAACTCTTGCCAAGTGCGCCGGCGGAATACTGGAACATAACAAGGATTGTATTTAATAAAAAGGGGCATGTTAGTCCAGGTACGAACCATTTCCAGGTAGGTTTCAAGAAGACGGATTCTCCAGGTTGGTTGATAAATGGAGCCTTTCTTTGCACTTTCTGGGATATCCTCTGGCCCAAATTGTGTGGCAAAAGTTGAAGGTTTGCCACAACTGCGTTGAATCTCTACATTGTAATCCGCAAGGAGCACACAATATGGCACATATTGATCATCGTTGGTGCCGATCCATCTATGATGTGACATGCTTCGAAAGTATTCAGACTTAATGATGGTGTCTTCTAACTTTGCCATAGATTGGATTTGAATGGCCACTCTATCTTCATGGGTTGTTGCTGTCTTCTCGAGTGTTTGGAGCCATTCAGGTACTTCAACTTCTAATGTGTCCAGTCCTTCTGAGGTCTGTGCACCACCAGGCATCGGCATAGGAATGTATGGTTCCTCATATGTTTCATCCACCTCAATGGGTACTAAATCCTCCGGTTCGGGTTCTACAACCAGGGAGGGCTGCCTTTCATATTCTAGTAACTTTTTCTGGAGTTCAGCCACCTGCTCTGTCAATGCCTTTACTTCCTCTGAAGTCGAGGCCGTTTCTATTTCCTTGGTTGGAGCCTCCTTTTCCCTGAGCTGGCTACGTAGCTCATCTCGTTCCCTTTCCAAATCATCATGTGCGTCTAATAGATCCGCATAACTTTCCAAGACGGTTTTCATTGTTTCTGTGGGAACCGCTTTGAACTGTTCTGGATCGATCTCATGGGGGGAACCTTCCATGGCTGCTTCCAAGTTTTCTTCATTTTGTTTCTGCAACCGTTTATTTTCTTCAAGTGCTGTAGCCATATGCTTTCGAAGTAGAGTTAAATTACGCCGGACTCTCAGGTTATCTGATTGGTACACCTCCAGCAAGGCTTCGAGTTGTTTGACACCGGGTGCTGCTGATGGTTGGGGTGTCTCCAGGAGTGTTTGATGGGCTTGCTCGAGAGTTGTGTAGCGCTGGTTAAGTTCTGCATTTTCTTCTGCTAGAGTTGTGAGTTGCCTCTGTAGGTTCTGATGATTCGTTGTCAACTATTGATAGCGGCCTTTGAGATCCCTATACTCACGCTGAAGTTGATATACACACTGATGTAATGACAGGAATATACTATTTATATTAAAAGATGCAGATAAAGATGAAGATGCAGGGGGAATGGGGATGGGGAAGGGAGTTGTGAATGCTGTGGAATCAAGTGGTGAAGTTGGTGGAGGGGGTATGGGAGATTGAGGTTGTGTGGGGGGTGGGGGTGGTACTGTGGTAGGTGATGTCTCCATTGTGTCAAATGTGTGTGTGACTGTAAAAATGGGGATAGTGGGTGGGATGGAAGTGATATTGGTGAAGAGTGTCGTGAAGGTGGGCATGGAAACTCCTCCGAATTGGATACGGGGAGAGAGAGGAATTCCCATGACAACTGTGGTAGTGGTAGAAAAGGGCGTGGTCGTGCCGGTTGGTGAGGTGAATTGTGTAGTGAGAGGTGAGGTGGGTGGGGAGAGTGGTTCCTCCTGATGTTCTTCTGTTTGCGTGTTGCCTTCCGGTTCTGATACATTGATGTGTATTTGTTTTCCAGATCGCCTAGGGCGGGCAGGCACACGTTTCTCAAATCGATTAATGTATGTCATGGCCTCATGTATGACCTCATCCAAGCCGACTGCCTCTGCGTGTAGGTTCATGGATTCGATAAACATATCGTCCACACCTTCCTCAGCCAATAGTTGGCTCATGAGCACCTTGCCTGATTCAAGTGACATTTTGTGTTGTTCCTGAACTCGCTTCATGGTTTGGTACAATCTTTTTATTTGTGCCGAATATGCTGGGGCACTTGCTAGCTCTGAGAGTTCATCATATTCTTGATATTGTTCTTCATCGGCTTCTTCTTCTTCTCCTCCTACGTCTTGTTCATCTCCTTCGACTTCTACGACCACTGGTTGTGTCGGGGCTGGTGTTGTTGTGGTGGGGTGTGGTTCCTGGGTCTGGTCTGCTTCTGTTTTAAGATTAGATTCGTAGATCAGCCTGGCAACTTCTTCATCCGTGAGGTCATTGAGAGTAAATCCCTGTGGAAATTCCAAGTCTGATGGAATGGGGGGAAACACCAAGTTGGGTCCTTCTGTACTTGGTCTGGGAAGACGAATGGTGAATGGCCGAACACGCCTAGTTTGAGGAGGAGTCACCTCAGGTGTGGTAGTGGCTCCCCTTGGTTGAGCACATGGTAATTGGACGCCCCCTCTCATCTTCTTCGGTGGAGGACCCACTGTTGATAGTCGCCTTTGGAATTCTTGGACCCTGGACCACACTAGTGCTCTTTGAATGGGCACGTCATATGCTAGGCACCTGTAAATTATTCTTGTTAGGGCACAACAGCCGTGAAGTACATTTTTCTGCTTCTTATTCCAGCGCTGATGGGCAAGGTGTATCTGATCGATGACCCAGTGCGGTATGTTGAGGGTGAGGTTCTTTGTTTCTGCTAAGTATAAGCTGAACCATATTTTCTTAGGGGGCATAGTGAATCGTTCAGGAATATGGGTTTGTCTGATGTTGGAATGAGCACAAAGATCATCAACATAGACTTCTAAGTTCTTCCTCAGGAACTCTTTAAACACGTGACACATCAATCGTTGAAAGGTAGCAGGTGCATTAGTAAGCCCGAATGGCATTACCCGAAAGGCAAATATGCCCCATTCAGTGGCAAATGCTGTCTTATGTTGATCTTCTGGGGCAATGGCTACTTGATTGTAGCCCAAAAATCCATCAAGGAAGCTGTACACTTCCTTGCCTGCTACTCTTTCTAAGAGATGCTCTGTGATCGGAAGCGGATAGTTATCTCGAATTGTGGCTGCATTGACCTTCTTTAAGTTAATGCATACACACAGCTTTCCATTTTTCTTGGGCACCACAACAATGGGGGATACCCACTCAGTGTGCTCAATTTCATAGATAAATCCAGCTTCAACCAGCCTATCTATCTCTTCTTTGATCTTGGCAGCATAATTATCATTGTATGTGTATGGCTTTTGCTTAGAAGGTTTGGCATCCTAGGTCATGGGGATAGTGTGTGAGCATATGTCTGGATCAACACCTTTCAAATCCTTGTAACTCCAAGCGAATACATCTCTATATTCTCTTAGCAAGGCTATCAATTCTTGCTCTTCTTCTTCCGTCAGGTCATGGCCTATGTACGTGCATCTCTCTTCTCCTTCTTCTAAGGCCACTACTATTGGTGGTTTCTTTGTTATCATAGGCCTCCCCTGATTGTGCCTCTCGTTTAGGCATTCTGATCATGACTCTCCTGTCATCTATCTCATACTTCTTAAAATTTTCTGGGACCTCAAAGAAAGATTCTTCCTCTTCTGGGTTGACTGCTCTCTTCTTTCTTTTCTTCCCCTCTTCCTTCGGGGTCACATGTGTGGCTAACCTTACATCATTTGTAAGCTCTCCGTGCCTTTGGGGTTGAAATTCTACTTCATAGAAATATTCTTCATATGATGCAAAAGGTGGATCCATAATGATTGACTCTAGATCGGAGTCGCTCGCATCTTCAAATGCATCAGGCCTAGGTTCGCATTCTTCTAACACTGCCTCTCCCATGATTGGATCTATGGAGAAAACTGAAATGTCATAGCCATCCTCATCATAGTGGTCATTGTCCTTCATTGATGGCTACATCCATTGTTGCTAGGATTTCTGCCCAGCCGTGGGGTTCAAATTCTTCGTCAGGAAAGACTACAGGTGCATAGGCTGGGTCTTGAATTGATCTCTGCGTTTCTTTTGCACCTACCTCTCTGGCTTTCTCTCTCTTCTCCTCTTCTACTGCTACTTTGCACATCCATAACTGGGTATCTTCATGCATCCATGAGGATCCTGATCCTATGGAATGCACCGATTCTGTATCATCTTTAGCTTTATGGATGGGATTCCATTGGATAGGAGGGACATCTCTATGAGGGTAATCTTTGAGATTCACTTTGGTCGTGACACCTAGGTGTTGCAAATACAAGGAGTTGGTTCCCCAATCCTGTACCACTTGCAACTGTCACATAAATGGTCTTCCCAAAATCATCTCATAGGCATGATTTTTGCTAAAGTCACATATAGCAAATGTATGCTTGAACTCAACACCACATGTGGTGAGAGTTATTCCTTCTAGCAAGCCTAAGGGTCTTTCTATGTGACCATCGGCCATCTGCAATTTCATCCTAGTGGGCCTGAGTGCTGGCTTGCCCCAGCGCTTCCATAGGGAAGTGGTAGCAATTGCAACACCTGCGCCTGAGTCTAGAATGGCCTTGGTTGTGTATCCTTGATGTGTAATGGGAAGATAAGTGTTTCCCTCTTCACCTTCACTCATCTCTCCTATCTTGTCCAAGGGTATTTCTGGCACTGTTCTCTGAGATCCTATCTGGGAACGAGGTTTTGCTATCTCTGGTACTTGTTTGGCAACATGTTTCCATAGTTCTGGCCTTACTTTGAGTAGCTCTTCTAAGGTGAGGTTGCATTGTACTTTAGTGTTTTTCACTACCTCTGTGTTCCTAGGTATGACTGAGTCCTCATTTCGTACCATGACCGTGGGTGCTCTCATACAAGTAGACTTAGTTTCCCATGGGCCTGTGAAGTGGGGTAATTCTTGTAGAGAATTAGACTCAAAGTCTAATCTTTCCTGAGATTGGGTGCTCTCCTGCTCCTCATAAATGGATGGGATATCTTGTGGGAATTGGTCATGTGCATCATCCACAAGTTCAATAGGAGGAGGGACTTCACTCTCTTTAGCCCATTTGTCTTCTTGAATCTCTCGTAGGAATTCTGGTGTGAATCGATTCATAGAAGATGATGTGTCTGGCTCCGTAGAGTTAGGCACATAGGCTTCAGGCACATAGGCTTTCTGGGCAGGAAGACTTTCTCTTTCACTTGCCTTGTCCTTATGTTGAGAGGTGGGTTCCTTTTCTGATTGTGCAATCAGCTTCTCTATTCTTTCTAGCAGTCCATCAAAGTGCAACCGTGTCTTTGCTGAACTAGAGATGTTAAAGAGGCGACTGGCTTCAAACATGGTCTGAGCCAATTCCACCATTTTAGCACAAATTTTAGTTCGTTCAAGCTCTAATTCTGCTCTAGGATAGCACTTTTCATGATCAGTTACGTTTGGCCCTTCTTGGATCCTGGCCTGATATGCTTTAAGCATCATGTTTAGGTCCTCGAGAGTGGGATCTGCTAGGACTGATCCTACTCTAAGGGGTGGTGGAATCGTATGAGGTGGGTTGGAAGGTGGCGGGTCGGATGGCGATGGGAATGGTGGTGGTGGGGTAGTGTGAGAGGGAGTTTGAGATGTGAGTTCAGTTATCCTGGCTTTGGTTTCTCTTATGCTTTCCTCAAGTTCACTCATCTTTTTTGCCCATTGTCTTTTCATTCTTTCACGACTATCTCTCCAAGCTCTAGTTCTCTTCTTTGTCATGCTCTCCGTTTCACTAACATCTGGGCTCTTTTCCTGGCCTACGCTTTGGTTCTGTTGCAGGGCTTGGGCTCTAGTGATTACTTGTACTGGTGCAGTGGAAGTCACACTCCCTGTGGAGTCTACTACTAACCCAATAACGTTAATAGGAGTGATTTTTGGCATATTATTAGGATTCTTAGGGCAGTCTCGTAAGAGATGCTCCTTTCCACACTCTTGGCAATAGCCCTGGATCGTCACTGACTGGGGTTGTGTAGGTGGAGGCAAGGGACAATCACGAATGAGATGATCTCCCTGACATCTGTAGCATGGTCCTCTAGGGAATGGAGGTCTTACTTGCCTAGGTTGGGCTCTTGAGTTAGGGTTTGTATACATTACATTTGTGTACTCTGGTTCCCAACTAGGTTCATTTGGCTCTTCACTGTAATAGGACTCCCCATGTTCCGGAGATTGCATGTAGTAGGCCTGGGGCCTGTCAATATGCATCGAATCAAAGCTATGGTCATTCGGGTCACTTTCAGAAAGCAATGGTGGTATAGGGACTATAGCTCTATTCAGGTTCTCTTCTGCAGCTGCATATTTTACCGGGATCAGATTAGCTGGGGTAGGGGGTTGTTGTGCTAACACAGGCTGAGGCCTTTGCTGGGCTTGATATTGCGGTTGGTAATTTTGCTTAGGCCTAGTATACTGTTGTGGCGGGTATTGGTTCTCGTATCTGCCTTGTTGAGAGTATGGCTGAGGGTAGGTTTGCCTAACAGCTTGCTTATTGTATGGACAGTCTCGTGCTGTGTGATTTGTGTATCTTCGTTCTATGGTGCAGTACTGGCTACTAGGATTTACTTGGGGTCGAGCCGTAGTGGGACACACGTTCGCCATATGGTCGCCACCACAAGTATAACATCTTTTCACAGGGGCAAACCTTGGGATTTGTTTGCTAGAGACACCTAGTTTTTGTGCCACTTTCTCAGCAAGTTCCTCTATTGATGTGGATTGCGTGGAAGAGAGGCTAGAGGCACTATCTGAATCTTTGTATATCTTGGAAAGCTCTAACTCCTCCCCTAGGTTATCCTCAATGTCGATGCACATGCGTACACACTCTTCTATGGTCGTAGGATCCTTCAAGTACACATAAGATCTCAATTTGGTACTTAGCAATCCATCCAAGAATAAAGCCACTTGCTTAGCAGGTGTGGGGAGCTCCGAAACAGGACATCTTTCTAAGTATTGCCTAAATCTTCTTCCTGCAAGTCTCACGGTTTCTTGAGGGGTTTGCTTGAAGCTGTGAATCAACGAGGAGGTGTTATGTCTTATGCCACTCTTAGAGAATTCAATAATGAAAGGCTCTAGGAGTTGGTCTATGCTCCTAAACTGTCTCTCATTCAATGGTTGAAACCACGTAAGGGCTGTGTTCCTAAGGGTTAGACCAAAGGCATTATATTGCGTGAATAAATCCTCCACTTGTTCAGCTCTCAAGACTTGCCTGAACTCGGCCACATGATCGTATGGATCCCCGGTGCCATCGAAGTAATTCTTCATGGACTTAACTAGTTGAGTTGGTCTCAAAGTCCTTGTATGTTCTCTAGGTCGTGGTAGAGGGAAATCATCGGCATTTCTTCGATGTCCTGGGGCTCTAAGTACCTCAGGCTCTACTCTATTGGTTTTCGTCCTCGTTCTTTCTCTGCCCCCTGAGTTGGCAAAGCTCACCTCCGGCCTTTCTCTATGTCTGTCTCTTTGAGTTCCGTGAGCGTGGGAGGTTCCAGCTCCTGGGTGACCAAAGGACACGTTCGATCTTGGTTGGGGGAAAACGAATTCACCCTTCCAAGTGTAAGCATGCCTATCATTTTCTGTAACCACAAAGATCCTCTCTGAGGCGTGATCTAGGTAGGTCACTCTGCCTGGGCTATCAAGATCTTTAAACTCATAGATCATGATTGTTCCTATATCATTTGGCAGATCAGATTTATACCTCCAAAAGGCTTCATCAGTCTCTTGGTTCAGAAGCAGATCTATGTTCTTGTTGTCTTGGGGAATCCACTCAGGAGTGAGAATTCTCGTAAGAATAGATTTGCCTCGGGGGGTTCTAGGTTCTACACCCGCATTTCCTTGCTCCAAGTCACCTAAATCCGCTTCTGAGATCACATTTCCGAATTCGTCCGTCCTATCTGGGTGACTGGTGACTACGTATATAGTTCCTTCTTTGTCCAAGTATGCTCCATTTTCAAACTTGACAGCGGGGTGCTCTAGTCCAACGGATTGGTCAGGGTTTTTAATCTGGATCACGGACCTTCCTAGGCCGTCCTCATAGATGCTAGCACCTAATCGGTTGGTCCTAAGGTATTCCAACTGCGTTTTGTAAGGGCCTTCTACCCTGTGCAAGTACGGCACTCCTGAACTTCCCGTAGGTCGGTCCATGCCTTGAGACATCTCTGATTCACTAGTCTCGGAGCTAGGGTAGTATGAGTGGTGGCTCAACTGCTGGGCCCAAGACCTAGCGGTGTGGTTGACACTAGCCTCTGAAGACCCAAGGCTTTGTCTATCTCTCCCTAGATGTCGCCCTGATCTAAGGTTCATAAGCCTGATTGAATAACCCAAATTGCCCAAGTACAACCTCGTTGCAGAGTCCTTTTGTACCAGTTACTTGATTCTTTTTAGTTGATTACCGTGTTAAAATTCTTGTCTGATATCACGTCGTAAGGTATATTTGAGTGTAGTTCCGCGCTTAAAGTTGTTCGTTCCACGTTAAGTTCTCTTCCTTTAAAGTTTTCGACAGTACAAAGATTATGTCCTTAGCTTGAACTTGAAAGTTTAGGTATTCTTCAACTTGATAATTACCTATCGTGGCCCTGACTTACTCCTACCTCTAGTCGTTCTTAGCCTACGCTAGGAATTGACGAAGGGGAGTTGAGAATATGCCGACCTTTCGTGCTGATCCTTGTTCTTTAATGCTCGAGAAGTTGATTCTCAAGCTTGCACAAAGCCCTTGCTTGGATGCTCTCAATTGCTTCTCAATAGACCTGCATCAGTTCCAAGATTAGCTCCAGACTTAAATTCAAATGACAGACTAGACCACTTTCATGCATGTAACTCACAGACCAAATTATTCTTTGCTTTTATGGAAATCAATCCCAAGGATCCCTCAGTTTTCCTACCTCGGGGTATGGTTAACTTCAAAAACCCTATCTAATAACCCCACGAGCTTTCCAACAAAACAAGAATCACGGCAAACGGATTTCGTATGAGAAAGTTATGTCAGTTCAGGCTTTAGGGTTTAAAACAGGGTTCAAGACAGCTTAATTAGGCAGGTAGAAATTCTTGAATTGCTTGGGTTGCGGCCTCAACATGCAATGCTAACCCCTAGTGGTTGTCCCACAAATTGACCAAATTAGCCCTCTATTCTTTGCCCTAAAATCTTGACCCAATTTGCCCTTCTATCGCGTTCGCAAGTTCTGTCAGTCGCGATTGATAGGTCAATCGCGATTGATGTGTCGATCGCAATTGACAGGTCCGTCGTGGCTGTCAGTCGCGATTGATGGGTCAATCCCGATTGACACGTGGCTTGAAAAGTCAATCAATCATGGTCAAAGGGTCGTTGACTCTGTCAGTCGCGATTGATGGGTCGATCGCGATTGACAGGTCGGTCGCGATTGACAGAGCCGTCGTGGGCTGTCAGTCGCAATTGATGAGTCAATTGCGATTGATGGCTCGATCGCGATTGACACGTGTCACGCGTATGATCCGTCAGTCGTGGTCAATCGGTCATTGACTCTGTCGGTCGCGATTGACAGAGCCGTCGTGGGCTGTCAGTCGCGATTGATGGGTCGATCGCGATTGATAGGTCTGTCCGTCGTGGTTTGTCGATCGCGATTGACAGAGCGATCGCGATTGACAGAAATCTGAGGAGTTTCAAAAATCTAAGCACATTTTTAGGAAGCTCTAGGCCCGTAGATCATGGTTTTGCACTTTGTTTGACAATTTGAGCATTTTTTCTGTCGGTCGCGATTGACAGAGGTCGGCGACACACAGACAGTTACCGCGAATTCCGTACCTGCGCAGAGTGCTGGGGACGATGATGCGGCCTGTACCTGCAAGACAGCTCAAGAAACATGCAAAAACAGCACACACAATTTCGCTCTCTCGCTCTCTCTCACAAGTGAAATGAGGGAAATGAGGTGGAGAAGGTGATATGCTAAAAAAATTGAAATTTTCGCGAGGATGGAAATGGAGGTGGAAGATGGTGATGATGATGATGGTGATGATGGTAGTAAGGTAAGAAAGAGAAATATAGGAAAAGTAAAGAAATTACCTACAACGCCAACGTCTCCAATCTATGTCTTACCATCACGCGCTCGTCCTCAAAGCTCGATCCCCGGCAATGGCACCAAAATTTGGTGTAGCTCAGTGATGAGTAGCACCTCCTTTAATGTCAATCCGGGAAGACAAGAGGATGGTATGAAGACCTCGAGCAAGTGAAGGCACAAGTGCGTGAGTGAGAAGCACACAAACATGCACACACATACACACACACACGCGCACACACAGTAAGACAAGGAGTGAGATGCAATGGAGTTCTTAGATTACTTTCAAAAAGCTCTTACAAGTTCATTTCAATTACAATCTAACCTCAAAAATGAGCTCTCTAGCTCTATTTATAGTTTTTGACTAGGTTTTGGCCCTGTCCAGACCTAGTGTCCGGCCTAGTTAAAAATTAGGTTCCAGGGCCAATTTGAGGGCTTAAATGGAGTCTAAAAAATACGAAAATTGATATGTAGGCACTTCTAAGGCTCCTCAAGCTCAAGGGCTCCTTGGCTTGCACAAAATGGAGCTACAAAAATACGAAATGGTATTTACAATGGTTTTTAGTGGTTAGAATCATTATTTGTGTAGGGATTTTCTCTGCGATTTGTCGTACACATCTTTGAGCTCCCTACTTGCTCTTTCTTCTTGTGTGCTCCACTCCTTGATGTCTGGAAAATTTAGATGGCCTATTTGCCAGATCTTCTTTGGCTACTATGTCTGCTTGTGCTATCTCTTCGTTCCGACCCTCTTTGTCTTGTGGCTCCTTCGGTTCCCTGACTGCTGCCAACAGTGTGGGAAGTAAAGACCTTGGTTTTGAGTACCTTTGAGATACGTCAAAATCCTTTTAGCAGCTTCCAAGTGAGGTGCTCTAGGTTTATGCATGAATTGACTCAAAACACTTACTCCATAGCATATATCAATCCTGGTTAATGTTGCATAGTTGAGACTTCCAGCTATGCTTTGGTATCCTGCAATGTCTTCAAGCAAATCACCTTCATGAGCACTCAATTTATGATTTACCTCCACAGGGGTGCTAGCTACCTTTGCATTCTCTACGTGGAACTTCTTCAACATGTCCTACACATATTTCCTTTGAGTGATGTAGATTGTAGAGTTAGTGTAGACTAACTCAAGTCCAAGAAAATACTTCAAAAAACCTAGGCCATTGATTTTGAACTCCTGCATCATTTGGTTCTCATTTTTTTTGATGCCATTGGCATCACTACCTGTCAGAATGATGTCATCAAAATATACACATAAGTATATCATTTTTGAGTTACTTCTCTTGATAAACAAAGAAGAATCTACCTTGCTCATCATGAATCCTTGGTCTTGAAGATAGGTTGTTAACCTATGGTTCCATGCCCTAGGTGCCTGCCTCAAACCATAAAGAGCTTTGTTCAATTTGCATACATGATTTACCTTACTTGGGTCTTCATATCCAGGAGGTTGAGCCATGTAAACCTCCTTTGAAATCCAGCCATTAAGAACGGAATTTTTCACATCTAGTTGATACATATTCCAATTTCTAGATGACACTTACCAATACTCTAATGGTTGTCATTTTAGCCACATTTAAGAAATTTTCTTCATAATCTACTCCTTGGGTTTGTGAAAAACCCTTAGCCATAAGTCTAGCTTTATACTTGTTTATGGATCCATCTGAGTTCCTTTTGATTTTGTAAATCCATCTAGAGCCAATTACCTTCATTGATGCTTTCTTGGGTACTAGCTCCCAAGTTTCATTCTCTTCGAGTGCTACTATTTCTTCACCCATAGCCTCCTTCCATTCTAATTTGCTACTTGCTTCTTCATATGAAGAGGGTTCTTCAAGTGATGTATCCTTGGCAAGATAAATGGAATGCTTAGTAACTAATGAAGTAGCATACCCATATCTAATTGACTTCTTACTCTCTCTTTGTGACCTTCTTAAGGCTTGGTTGGATGATTCAGGTATGTCCTCCAACCTCTTCATATTGGCCTTTCCCTTTGATTTCCATGCTTTGAACTCTTCCAAGTTGATGGTGTCCTCATCGTCTGATTTGATGTCTTCAATTGTGCTAGGCTCCTCCTTGGTGAGGCTTGGGAATTCTTCTTCCAAGTCATATGGCAATTTGTCCTTCCTGCATTCACTTTCAAACCAAGAATCATTCTCATCAAACACAACATCTCTACTTTGTTGGATGGATTATAAAACCTGTATCCTTTTTTATTCAAATCATACCCTATGAAGATGCACTTCTCCGCCTTAGGGTCTAACTTACCTCTGATTTGAGATGGAACATGCACATAAGCAACACATCCAAATATTCTATAATGATCAAGTGATGGTCCCCTACCATGACGTGCCTCATATGGGGTCATCCCATCAAGAGATTTAGAGGGTAACCTATTAATAAGATAAGTGGCAATAGAAACACTCTCTACCCACAAATAATTAGGCAATTTCTTTTCATTAAGCATTGATCTAGTTGCTTCCAGAATCAACCTATTTCTCCTCTCTACTACTCCATTTTGCTCAAGAGTATACCTAGTAGTAATCTCCCTTTTGATACCTCTATCTTGCAAAAATGCATCAAATTCATTGGAGAAGTACTCACCTCCTCCATCTGACCTTATCCTCTTTAGACTTCTTCCTGTTTGATACTTCTTGAAACAATTGAACACTTCATCTTTATGTTTCATGAGATACAAGATAGTCAACCTACTGAAATCATCAATAAATGACACATAGTAGTTTGAGACTAAAATTGAAGGATCCTTGCTTGGTCTCCACACATTTGTGTGGACAAGTTCCAAATAATCCTCATGCATATAGCCTTTCTTTGTAAAGGGTAACCTATGTGATTTACCAAACCGACGAGCACCATATTTATAGATCATGTGTTGCTTGGATACAATAGGTATCCCAAGTACACATTGATCTCTACGTATCTGCTTCAAGTTTCTCTCACCAATGTGCCCTAATCTTTTGTGCCAAATTTCTAATTCAGACAAGGTTTGATTCTTATAATTGTAAAGTGCAATGTTTCTAGTGTCCTCGAGCTCAAATGTACATAATCTACCTGTTTTCTCTCCCTTGGCAGTTCTCTTGAATCCATGTTGGGGGTCCTCCACAAAAGCTCCAAATTTATTGAACCTAACCTACAAACCCTTTCCCACTATCTATCCAACACTCATCAAATTCTTTGTGATAGTAGGTACATAAAGAACTCTACTCAACATATTCCTATTCCCATCAAAAGTTTTGACATTTCCTACTTTGACCACTGAATGCTTGGTGTTTTCCTGTGGGCTCCTCAAGATAAAAAAGAAGAGCTACATTGCCTACTACATGGTTTGAACAACCTAAGTCAATATAGAAGAGGTGCTCATCTTTCATACCTTGTTTTGAATTCATGATCATAATGAGAAGAGAATCCTCTTGATCTTCTATATAATTGATGAAGTCTTCTCTTGATTTGTATCCTCCTTGATAATTGTTGTTGTAGCCATGGTTGTAGCCTTGATTATGGTTGAATCTTCCTCTTGATTGTGAGTAGCCACCTCTTTGAAATCCTCTTCCTCTCTGGTTCTTTAAGTTCCTATAGCACTCATCTCTTGTGTGATTAGACTATGCACATATATTGCATGGGGAAGAGTTGAAAGGTCTCCCCCTACCTTGCTTACCTCCTCTGCCCCTTCCTCTTGAGTTCCTACCTCTCCCTACATGGTTAGCTTGAGAATTAGTACCTTCATCTTCAGCCTTTTTGCTCTTTCCTTTATCTTTAGACTTTCCTTTATCTGCATAGAGGGCAGAAGAATTGTTACCTCTTGATGGTTCTCCATTTTTGTTGAGCTTGGATTCATGGGTAAAGAGTTGTCCCGTGAGTGTGTTAAGATCTGGGATTTGCATGTCCATGTAAAGGTCCATAGTAGTTGTGAAAGCTTCCCACTTATCATCTACCTTGATGCCATTGATTATTTGTCGCACTATTTGCTCCTCTTCAATCTCCTCTCCTATGCTTGCCAATTGATCAGCCACATATTTTACCTTGGTCACATACTCTGAAACATTCTGCTTGGGTTGCTTCCTTTGAGTGCTAACTCAATCCACAATTGATTTTTTCTAGCTCTTGTATTGGAAGAAAAATATGAAGATAATGTATCCCAAGTCTCTTGGGAAGTTGTAAAATTCTTAATGTGAGGAAGAAGGAAGTCAGAAATAGAGTTAAGTAGATATGACCTTGCCAAGGCATCTTTGGCACACCATGAGCTGACTCTTTCTAGCTCATCTCTTGTAGGTTGACCTTTGCTCCTGAATATGGGCATCTCCTCATCTTGTGATATGTATCCATAGAGACTCCTTCGTTGTAGATAGGTCTTCATCCTCAAGGACCATGCTGGATAATTATTCCTGTCCAATTTATCAATGAAAGAATGGAAACCATCTCCCATTTTACCTTGAATTGCTTTGATACTATTGTTGGAAGAGATGGATGGATACCTCAAGGAAGTGAGGTGGTACTGCTAAAACCTGCTTTGTACCTACCCTAAATCACTTCAGATTTTGATAATAGACCCTTTTAACTTGCAAATGAGACAAAAAAAGTACCTATGTACTTTGGAGTTGATCCTTCAAACAATTGAATCAAAACAGACTACTTCACAAATAGCTAGTATCACAAAACTTGCTATTTTGGTCCACACACCTACTAGTTCTTTTGCCTAGTGCTCATAGTATAGTTACAATTGATTAAATTCCTTTTGATGGAATTTAATTAGCTTAGATAGTTAGTGATACAAGTTGAATCATCTAAAATAGTAGACTATGCTATGAGAAATCAATTTAGCAATCCAAAGCTTACCCCCGATATTTTAGGGACTAAACAGTAGATGACAAGTGAGCAGCTCGATGGTAATTTCTCCCAAATGGTTGAAGCAAATGTGTTGAAACTTTGAGAGCATAAAATAGACTTCAAGTTGGTTCCTAGATGTGGTCTTTGCAGGACCCCAAACATCTGTATGTACTATTTCTAGCACATTCTCACTAACATGCTTGCCACGTGGAAACAATGATCTTGACTGTTTACCAAATTGACATGCTGCACATATGTTTTGCATCTCTAAAACCTTGAAATTTAGTAGTCCATGAATGATCTCCTTTGATTGCATCAGTTTTAGCCTTTGTAAATTTGCATGTCCAATTCGTTTTGCCAGATCTCTATATCAGCAATAACTCTTGCACCTTTTTCAAACATGGCTGCATACATTTTAGGAACTTTCACATTTAAGGTGAACATCCTACCCACTTTGTTTCCTTTGGCAATCAATCGTCCACCATGTTTGTATTCTTCTACATATAAACCATCAGCATTGAACCTGACTTGTAATCCCTGGTCAATCATTTATCCAACAGAAACTAGATTCTTTGTTATGTTTGGAACATGCAACACATCAGCAAGATGTTTTACCTTTCCGTCCTCTATAGAAAATGATATGTTTCCTGTATGCTCGATAGGATACAATGTATCATCACCTATTTCAACATATCCAGGAACTGACATTTTTTGCAAACTACTAAACCATTCTACATGAATCATCATGTGGTTTGAAGCACTTGAATCAACATACCAGAAATTAACATTCGATTTTGAAATACCAACAGACATCATATTCATCATGTGATGTCGAACCATGAACAACTTCTGAGAATCATCTACACGTGGATGCATAGTTGTCTTGTTGGCTTCTATTATTTTGATTCTTCAACCTGCAATCACGTTCAAAGTGTGCAGGTTTACCACAATTCTAGCATCCTTTACTATCATTACCGGAATCATTTCTTTGGAAATTTCTGTGACCTCTTTGGCTCCCCCTGCCTCGAAACTGTCCTCTTCCTCCTGCATGACTGTGTTGTTGACCTTGGTATTGGTTATTGTTTCCTCTTCTACTTTCAAAACCTCTACATCTGCCTCTTCCTCTACCAGAGTATAATACGTTCTCAGAACTAGGACTTCCTTGGGAGTTTGAATCCTCACCAAAATTCTTTTCTTCAATAATCAGCATGGATACCAAATCAGCAAAATTCAGAATATTTTCTCTGGTTTGTATAGACGTTTTGAATAGCTTATATGCAGCTCCTAAACCATGAAGGCACACTTCCACCTTATCATCATCATCTACATTCACGCCAATAAATGCAAGTGACTCACATATGCTTTTGATTTTCAAAGTGTAGTCACTTACCGACATGCTCTTCTTTTCCAATGTATGCAGCTTGTTCTTGAGTTGCAATTTTCGTGCCTTTGTATTAGTCTCATACAAAGTGACCAAACTATTCCAAGCCTCTTTCGGAGTCTTGGCATCCTGTATGTGCCCAATCATGCTATCCTGTATGCTAATAGATAGCCAATACATTACCTTTTATGCTCCTTGATTCTATTCCTCATATGGTCTTACTGGTCCAAAGTCTGATTCCTCTCTAGTAATTGTGGAGCATTTTTGTTCTCTCCTTCGATGTACTTCTAGTAGTCTTTTCCCATCAAGAAATTCGTCATTCTGAATCTCCAAGCATGGAAGTTGTTCTTGTCTAGCTTATCGCTCATAAGCTAACTCATTCGATCTACGTTTGCCATTTTTATAGCAATTCACAACACTACAAAACACTACAAGTAGCACTTCTGGTTGAACACTGTCGCATTATGATGTGACAGTTCGATCTCAGAAAAGCACAGTTTTCATGTATCAACAATACACAGAATTGCTTGAAATTCTGGATCTGTAATATATGTGTTTCCAAATACAGTGCAAGATACAATTTCTAAAATTCACCTAGTTTTTCTATGGGCCCCACCTTTCAGGCTCGAAACAAAGTTCAAGATGGTTCTACCTTCACGCTGATTTTCGTAGAAAATGGAGGTCGTTTGTGAATCACGTTTTCTCCATGCCTTGCCACGTAGTCTTCACCGTCGCCTTCTCAACGAGCTCTCTATAGCCACGCTGGATCTGATACCATGTCATGAGGAAGGAGATAAGGAAGAGAGCTCACACATACACGCACTCTCAAGGAGAAGCACACATAGAGATTGAGGCAAGGAAGAATGATCTTCTTCTCCTTCTTCTATTACATAAAAAGGAATGTACAAGAATGACCTAAAACAAGAATACAACCAGTGCAATATATAAAGACCAATACATAAGGAAAAAACTAATGTCCACAAATGAGTGAGCTGGCAAGGAACAAATTTGCCATCACTCGCCGTAGATAAATCTAATAAATCTCAATGAAGTATCCCTGACATATATCGGTGTGACCACTATACATGTTAGAGAAACAAAAAACTGATGCACGTCACCCTGGATCATCACATGTTGAGCTTGATATCTCAACACATGCATCTATGAGGATGGCCTAAGGCGATCAGTGGTCCAACTCAAAAATCTTGATCAACCTTTCAGACTTGAACACCCAATGGTCAAGTTTGAAGAAGGTTCTTATATTGACAAGAAAGGAAACCTGTATGTGGTTACTAGCTTACGAGATATGGCAAATGAGTTTGGAAATATCATTCTCAAGAATGAAACAAGAGACCTAGATCAAGAAGATGTAGGACGAGAACCTAAGACCCCTAGAGGTAAGTTAGTCTTGACTAGAGTGATCACTCTAGATTGGATCCCTCAAGACAAAAAAAGTATAGAACTATTCTTGAATAGAGAAACAGAAGAAGCCTTTTGGAGATTCAAGCAAGATCAATCTAACCCAATAATCACCATCTATGAATTCAAAGACCCTAAGACAGTAGGCAAGGTTGTATATCTAGATAACACATAAAAAAGAATGTTCTCGGTAATAGAGCATGATAGGAATGCATACACTTGGCAGGGCCAATTGATTTTCCCTCCACCAAGATCTAATGTCTCGCATGGCCTCCAAGGAGTAGGATCATCCCAGGTTCATGAAACCCAATGAGAACGAACCAGAGAGATACTTGAGGTAAGCTTTGCACACAATGTGGGTAGAGACAAATTAAGATTTGAAGGTGAAAGACATGAAAGAGAGAGACATCAAGCACAAAGGCATCAAAGAGATGAACACAATTTTCCATTGCCTAGACCCCAAGAGTACCCAAGGAATCTTAGACCCTCTCAAGTGGTCAAGACATTGAAAAACTACTTCGATGGGTCAGGAGATCCCTATCATCATGTGGATGAGTTGAAACAAGTGTTAAGAGCTAAACAGGTCAAGGACATGTTCACTCAGTTCGAGGCATTTGGTTTGACCCTCAAGTTTACCGTGTTAGCTTGGTTTCAACCCGTGAACAGTCACAATTACTAGATTATAGGTAAAATATTAGAAGCATTCATTGTAGAGTTCTCCAAGAGTGGTATCAGGCACAATACATCATCCTTGATCCACAGCTTCAAGTAGACACCCCAAGAAACAATGTGACTTGTAGGAAGATGGTTCAGATAGTACTTAGAAAGATGCCCTGTTCTAGAGTTACCCACACCATCCAAACAAGTGGCCTTGTTTTAGATGGCTTACTAAGCACCAAGTTAAGATCATATGTGTACTTGAAAGAGCCTAGATCCATGAGCATGGGACCTTGGCTAGCTAGCCCTTGTCCCTCACACACATGAACTGATCCCTGTGGATCATATGGATTGATCCTTGTGGATCAATGTCTGACACCCTCTCCCCCTTCTAAAGACCATTGTCCTCAATGATCAATGAGGGAAAGTACTTGCGAACCAAAACTTCTGATTCCCAAGTAGAGTCAGTAAGTGGTAATCCTCTCCAGGCTACAAGGTACTCTTGGATGACACGATTCCTCAATCGCTTCTGTCTTCGATCTAGTATCCTGTCCAGAGAATTATCTGTGCTTTTACTTTCTTGCAAAGAAACAATACCTACTATTATATTATCCTCCTTAGAAATATACTTCCGAAGTTTACTAACATGAAATACTAGAGGAACTTTGTAAGCTGGAGGAAGCTCTAATTGGTATGCAACTTCACTTAGCTTTTTAACTATCTTCCAAGGTCCATAAAACCTTGGTTATAGCTTACTACACTTCCCTATGGAGAGTGAAGTAGATCTAGTTGGTATCTGAAGTAATACTCTATCTCCCTCCTCGAAGGATCTAGGCGATCTCTTCCTATCAGCATACTCTTTAGCCCTATCAGCTGCTTGCTACATCTTGGCTTTAGCTATCTCTAAGTTTTCTTGGATGTTCGCTGAGAACTCCGAAGCACTAGGACATTTTTGTGACATCCCTATGGTACTAAGAGCATTGGGATTCATGCCATAGTTCATCTCAAAAGGAAATGCAACTAGTGCCAAATACTATCCCAATCTATCTGTCTCTCCAACATATATGCCCTCAACATGTCCTCTAAAAAAATTGGTTGACCTGCTTGGTCCTATGAATCTGACATCCCTATCTGAAACTATGGATATCGACAATCCATGCAATCTGAAGACATGTTGGGTAAACAACTCCGCTATCTATGGATCAAATGGATTGATCGCTGTGGATCAATGATCCATAATGGACTGACCATTGTGGATCAATGATCCTTGTGGATCAAGTGGATTGATCCCAGTGGAACAATGTCTGACACTCTCTGATCCCTATGTGGAGTTTCTATAATCTCGTGTGTGGATATGAAATGATCCCTATGGACCAAAGTCATGATCCCTATGGATCATCAATCTGTCTATCACAACGAGGATAGTATCCCACTTCCTTTGGGTCCACAGTACCCGACTATGAAGTCCATGGATACACTATCCCAGTTATGATGTGGAATCTGTAAAGGATACAAAAGACGTGGAGTCTTTATCCTTTCTGCATTGTTGACTTGACACATAAAGCCTTTTAAACATAAGTGTGGACATCGCTAGCTATCCAGGCCACCAAAATGTTCTGCTAACAAGCTATATGGTCTTATCAACATCTGGATGTCCTGCACAAGGCACATCATAACTATCATGCATGACGTTTCTTCTCAAATCTCCGGAGTCTGGTACACAAACCTTTCCTTTTCGACTAACTATTCCATTCTCCTGTGAGATACTGGAATACGGAATGGACTTGTTTGCTCTGCTAGGGGAAGAAACAGCTAAAACTGTCCCATCTCCTTTAATAGGTCCCAGGATCGAAACCTAGCTCTGATACCGATTGTAAGAAATCGCTTGAATGATGTGTGTGACTCTCCTCCGATCCATATATACCATCTTGTACTCTAAAAATAGCAATGGTATACTCTAAAAATAGCAATGATTTACTAAAAATAGCAATGATTTAGAATAGTCCAGTGTGAACGTGTGGGCATCATGCAACACTTATTCCCATTACTACCCAAGTACTCCCATTACTACCAAAGTACCTTAGGGTATCCCCTGAGCATGGGACCTTGGCTAGCTAGCCCTTGTCCCTCACACACATGAACTGATCCCTGTGGATCATATGGACTGATCCCTGTGGATCAATGTCTGACACAATGCAAAACCAAAACGTGAGAGAAAGGAATGCCGAGAGAAAATACACGAACCAACATCCTTACCAATAGGGTAGGTACCACAACCAATACCAATAGCCTTAAGTATAGGCCACCATAGCAATATCAACCTCAGTACCAATATCAATATCAGGCACCAAATAGGCCATAATTGATCTTAGGAAACCAACCGTCAATTCTTGTCAATGTGATTCCAGTTAAGTATGTAGTGGTGAAAGAGAACCCGAATAGAGCATTGGTACCAATGACCCCATTACTCTCAAAAAATGACCCTCATGTTTGTTGATATATTTAGGTAGTGATGTGTGTGAACACACTAGGACCGCCGAGGCACATTTTTCCCTCTCTAGGAGGTTTTTTTCCCCCGGCTTGATATATACACCTATTGCCCTAATGGGCTACTTATCTTTGTACATTCTCTAGTAATACATTCAATATTGTGTGTTGTGCTCCAAGCTTCTTCTTCTTCCTTGTGCTCTTCGCGTGCTTCCGCAGACATCTAACTCTAACAATTGGTATTAGAGCAGGTCCTTGCTTCATCTAGGGTGCCGTCGACACTCCTCCATTTGCAGTCTCAGAATCGTACGAATTTTGGTGAGCATACTCAGGGTGTTTCCGAGATCGCAGTGCTTGTGTAGGCTATTTCGTCTTTTTGTGCCAAAGGTATATACCTATTTCCGTTCGCCAGTATAAGCGTCTCGAAGTCTACTACAGGTTTAGCAGAACTCGTCTAGGCAGTTCCATTCAACTTTTTGAGATACAATCAATTTTCTGCATCAAGGTATTTTAGTCACCGGCCATGGCTGAAAGCAGTGATGTATTCCGTATGTTGGCTGTTGAGGATAAGTTGGATGGTACCAACTACCCATTATGGGCTTATATGATGCGACATGTATTGGTTGCAAAAGGACTGTGGAACATTGTGTAGGGTGTTGAAAGACGTCCTGTTACACCTGCAACTACTACTGCAAATACAGGTGCTGGAGCTGATGAAGATGGTGTCGAAGATGATATTGTGCAGATTCCTGTTCGTGCTACTGTTTTTGTTGCACCTATTGCAGAGCAGATTCGTTGGGATGGCAGAGATGCCCAGGCACATGCATTGATAGCTTTGTTTGTCAAACGTGCCATTATTCCTCATATTCGCTCTTGCAGAACAGCTAAGGATGCTTGGGATACACTTACCACATTGTACCAAGCTAGGAATGAGGCTCGTGTTGCTTACCTCCGAAAACAATTGGAGAGTGAGCACATGAATGAAGGTGATTCTATGGACAGTTTCCTAACGAAGATCAAAGACTTGAAGGAACAGTTGATTTCTGCTGATGAGCTTATACCAGATAGCTCACTTGTGTAGACCGTTCTGAATGGTCTTCACAATTCATATCAGAGTTTTGCTTCTACTCTTCGGTTGATGATGAAAGGCAATCCAAATGCCTTATCATTTGAGGAGTTAGTCTCTGTTCTGTTGCAGGAAGATCAGTCCAGGCAAAACAGGTCCATTATGTGAGTTGCAGATCAAGCTTTCCTGGATAGTCAGAAGGGGAAAGGAAAATGGAGCTCTTCAACTAGTAAGCAGAAATCTGCTAATTCTGCATATTCGAAGAAGGAAGATAAAGATGAGAAGAAATCAGAAAAGCAGAAATTGTTTTGTAAGTACTGTAAAGGGAATGATCATATCATAAAGAACTTTCCAAAACTGGCTGCTAAAGAGGCAAAGAAGAAAGAGGCTGGAATGGTTGTTGTAGAGGCCTCTACACCAAAAATAGAGTCTGCAAATCTTGTGTAGGAAGAAGAATGGGCGTTTACTACTGTCTGCAGTTTTGACCCATCTTCTCATGAGCAGTGCATCTGCAGTAGACTCAGATGTTTGGTATTTTGATAGTGGGACGACCAAACATATTACCTCGCAGCAGTTTCTTCTCTTCACTCGAGCCTGCCCCTACAGGGAATACTGTTACATGCGCCAACAACTCCTCTTATCTTGTTATGGGAGTTAGTAAGATCATTTTGACTACTGCTGATGGTAGTTCTTTCACTTTTTCAGATGCTCTATTTGTGCCAGGGATCAAAAAGAACCTGTTATCAGTTTCTGCATTAGCCAAGATTGGCTTGGTTGTGAAATTTGTTGATGACAGGTGTACAGTTCATGATCTGTCAAATGGCGATGTGATTATTGCTTCTAGCATTTTATGTCATGGGCTGTATAAGCTCATAGACTATGAAAGATCTGTAAATGATTTGGCATGTGCAGTAAATGATTCTCAGGCTATGTCAGATGCAAAGCTTTGGCATGCACGCTTTGGTCATATGAATTTTGCTAGTTTGCTACGCCTGTAGAAATCTGAAATGGTGTCCTCATTGCCCAAACTTGAGGCACCTGGAAAACATGTTTGTGAAGGCTGTATTTTGGGCAAAATGCAGCATTCATCCTTTCCAAAAGATGGTTCACTTCAAGCTACTCAGAAATTGCAGCTTGTACATAGTGATGTCTGTGGTCCTATGCAGACACCTTCTTTTGGAAATTACCTTTACTTCGTGACTTTCATTGATGATTTCTCCAGGCATGCATGGGTATATCCACTCAAAGCAAAGTCCGAAGTGTTCATGTGCTTTAAACAATTTTTGGTTTTGGCTGAAAATCTGTCAGCATGTAAAATGGGCACCCTCCGTTCTGATCGAGGGGGGGAATATATGTCTTCTGAATTTAATGCATTTCTCGTTGAATGTGGGATAAAACACCAGTGTACAGTGCCATATACACCTCAATAGAATGGATTTGCTGAACGAAAGAACAGGTCACTCATGGAGATGGCGAGGTGCATGGTCAAGAGTCAGGCTTTACCACATAGTTTCTGGCTTGAGGCTGTCATGTGTCTAGCATATGTATTGAACAAGTGTCCCACTAAAGCACTGCAATCTATCACTCCATATGAGGCTTGGCATGACCGCAAGCCATCTGTTGCTCATCTGCGTGTTTTTGATTGTTTGGCATATGCACTAGTGCCTGAACAACATCGCATAAAATTGGATGATAAGGCAGTAAAATGTATTTTTGTTGGGTACAGTTCTGAAAGTAAAGGCTATCGTCTGTATCATCCATAGACTAAACGCATTCTGGTTAGCCGTGATGTTGTATTTGTGGAAGATGTTGTTCAGCCATTGCTTTCATGTACTAGGGAGACATCTGTTAGCTCCAAAGACATGTATGATACTTTGATGCCTCTTTTTACAGGTGGGCAGTCTAGTGCTGGTCCTAATGAGGCAACTTCTCAGCCTTTGCAGGTTTCATATGATGATGCAGATCATTCCATTTCTGATGCAGATTTACATGATGCACTTGTTGATGAGAGAGCTGATATTGAGCAGGCAAAAACTATGCCAAAATGGTTGGTGCAGACTTTGCGTGACAACAAATTAGATGCACCTTTGTCATATCATACTCGTTCAGGCTCTCATAGTGCCCCCTTTGCATCAGATTGCTATGCTATGGCTGCGTCTAGTCTCTGTGATGAGAATGAGCCTATTTCTTTTGATGAAGCACAGAATTCAGAAAATTGGATAACTGCTATGCAATCTCAATATGATGCTATAATGAAGAATGGTACATGGTCTTTATGTGACTTGCCTCCTGGCAAGAAGGCCTTTGGCACTAAGTGGGTATACAAGCTGAAGCGTAAACCTGATGGTACAGTTGACAGGTATAAGGCTAGGCTTGTTGCAAAGGGTTATGCACAGGAAAGAGGCATTGATTTTGATGAGACCTTTGCACCTACATGCCGTATGACTATTGTTCAGAGCATTTGTGCCCTTGCAGCCCATCATGGTTGGAACGTACATCAGTTGGACATTAAAACAGCATTTCTGAATGGTGACTTGCATGAAGAAGTGTATGTTTTTCAGCCCCGTGGCTTTGTGCAGAAAGGGCATGAAAACCAGGTGTGCAGGTTAAAGAAGGCGTTATATGGTTTAAAGCAAGCACCACGTGCTTGGTATGAGAAGATACATGCCTATCTGATTGCACATGGTTTTGAGAACAGTCCAACTGAAAGCACCTTATATGTTAAGCGTGCTAATGATGTGCTTCTGATCATTGTTGTCTATGTTGAGGACATGTTGCTCACTGGTCCTATTGAGAAGCATATTGCTGATTTTAAGGCTGATTTGCATGCCTCATTTGAGATGTCTGATTTGGGGCATTTGCATCACTATTTGGGCATTCCGTTTATGCAAGTTGATGGTGGAATGGCTTTGTGTCAAACGAAATATATTGACACATTATTGCAGTGTTTTGGCCTTGAAGACTGTAAGCCTATTGCCACTCCTATGGAGATAGGCTTACGATTGAGTCTTCATGATGCTGGAGATGCATTTCATGCTGTTCTCTATCAGCAGGCTGTTGGATGCTTAATTTACTTATGCATTAGTCGGCCAGATATTCAGTTTGCTGTCTCACAGATGAGCAGGTTTATGCATTGCCCAGGAGTCACACATTGGAAGGCGGTTAAGCGCATCTTTCGCTACTTGAGTGGTACTCGGCTACTTGGGTTGTTTTATCCCAAGGGGGGATCACTACAGCCAGATTTGCATGCTTTTTTTGACTCAGATTGGCCTGGTTGCTATGACACTCGTGTGTCCACCAGTGGTTTTTGCTTCATGCTTGGTAGCTCATGTATATCTTGGTTGAGCAAGAAGCAGCCTACTGTGGCCACTTCCAGTTGTGAGGCTGAGTATAGGGTAGCTTTCACAGCGACTGTTGAGTGTGTGTGGCTCAGACACCTTATGGCTGATTTGGGTGTTGGTCACTCTTCTGCCACCACCATCTTCACTGACAGTCAGAGCGCATTGGCAGTTGCGAGGAACCCTGTGTTCCATGCTCGCACTAAGCACATTGAGGTGCATTATCACTATGTCAGGGAGAGGTTCTCTGCTGGATAGATCAGCTTGGCATATGTGCCCACGCAGGAGAGCATTGCCGACCTTTTCACAAAGGCTCTGCCTAGGGAGAAATTTGAAGCTTTCCGCAAAGCTTTGGGCTTACTTCCTTTTGTGGAGTGATTTCCACATAGCTTGGCACTTCCTTATACATGAGTGCCAGCTCCTTGTTCACCGCATCACTCCCAGGGGGGATTTGTTGATATATTTAGGTAGTGATGTGTGTGAACACAGTAGGACCGCCGGGGCACTTTTTTCCCTCTTTAGGAGGTTTTTTTCCCCCGGCTTTTATATACACCTATTGCCCTAATGGGCTACTTATCTTTGTACATTCTCTAGTAATACATTTAGTATTGTGTGTTGTGCTCCAAGCTTCTTCTTCTTCCTTGTGCTATTCGCGTGCTTCCACAGACGTCTAACTCCAACAATATTCTGAGCTCTGACTACACACATGAAGATAGTCCATGAGCTTATTACATAGAGTCACCAGAGAATAGTGAGATTTACTCATATCAATAAGAGGCACCACCTATGGAACGAAATTTGGAGCTAGAATACTCTAATGTTATGTATACAAATCCAAACCCCAGGCCCCAGTTGAGACAAGTAAGACCACAAGCCCCTAGAGGACCATGTTTTAGATGTCAGGGCAACCATTTCATTCGTGAATGTGCCCACCCACTGTCTCTAGGTCAAGGACAGGCCATCACAATACAAGCCTTTTGTCCAGAGTGTAGTAAAGACCATCTCCCTAGAGATTGTCGAAGGAACCCCTCTAGTGCACCCAAGCTTACACCCATTAATGTGGTAGGCTTAGTGGTGGATTCAAGTCCAAGAAGCGTCAACATGGCCCCTATGCAGGCACTTACTAGGGCACAGACTTTATGACAGGCTAAACCAATCAAACAATCAGGCTCAAGTGAATCAGGAGAGCCTAGTAAGAGAAAAATAGGAACATGGAAGGATACTAGAGACAAGGCCAATCGCAAGTGGAATCGAAAGCTATGTGAACTTGACGAAATCATGAGAGATCCAAAAAGAAAAATAGAAGACATTGCATCTCAAAATGCCTCGCATGCCGAAGCTCCATCCACTCCACCTCATCCCACCCCACCACCCATTGTAAAGAAACCACAATCAGGGTCTGTTCTTGCAGATCCAACCCCAGAAAGTTTGGACATGATGTTCAAGGCCTACCAGGATCATCTTCAAGAAGGGCCAATGGCCGCAAACCTAGACAAGAGTTACCTTAGAGTTGATTTAGAGATTGAATGGAAAAAAATGTGCATAAAAATGGTAGAACTAGCTCAGGCTATGCTCGAGACCAATCAAATTTTCAATCAGGCAAATTCTATCAAACTAGGTTTGCATTTCCAGGGCTTATTAAAAAGACTAGAGCAATTGGTAAACAAGCCATAGGCTTCTTTACCTCCACAAGCTCAACCAGTTGTTGAAAGAGAAAGCTCCCCACCAATGAAATTTTATGTTTTCAATTCCATAGATGATGGAGCACCTCTTTCAATTCAACAATACTCTCAAGAATTCTTGCGGGAAATACAAGAAGAGAAATGGGCCAAGGACAAGGGTAATCCCCCTCCTATTCCTGAGATTGATGACCTTCATGATCAATTTCTCCAAGACATTCCATCTATTTATGGAGATCAAGCAGAGTATCAAAAGACGATATATTAGATTTTGAATGTAATTCTTTAGAAGAGCTGCCACAATTCACAGGCCCATGGGAATCTGAATCTCTCGGAATTAGAGCTCCCACAATATTGGTAAGATATAAAGACTTAGTGGTTCCAAGGAACATTGAAATTGTGAAGAACACTAGGTGCGATGTCATCTCATCTTCTAGGATTGCTAGAAGGGATAACTCTAAAACTTGTGGTATAGATTTTGATCACACCTTTGCTATATGCGACTCTTGCAAAAATAATGTCTATGAAATGATCCTAGGAAGACCCTTCCTACGGCAACTACAAATAGTACAAGATTCGGGAACCAACTCCTTGTACTTGCAACACTTAGGGGTCACCACCAAGGTCAATCTAAAGGATTATACATTCAGAGATGTACCACCCCTACACTGGAATCCTACCCACAACTTATTTTCCCATATGTTTCACATTTTCCCATATGCACCCTCTTTAGCTTTACTGTTTTATCACTTTGGCCCTCTCTAAAGCCCATTATCCTACTCCCTACTCCTCCCTTTATCCTTCTAACCATCCACACACCTTACCCCTACTTACCCTATTCCCCTTAGCCCTCCCTACCCTTTTCCTCATACCCTCCATTCTCCATCATCTTCTCTTCAATGCATGATTTCCACTTTTGGTTCTTCTATGGTGCTTGTTCTTTACTGCTCCTAGTGGACATGCTAGCTGCTCAAGTGTCCTTTTGAAGATTTTGTAGCATAGGAATCATGGTGATACCTCTGCTTAGAGTTTGGGTGTTAGCTCTCTTGGAGGGAGAGCCCATTAGGTGGTGGGAAACTATTGAGCCCATCAAAGTCATATTAGTCAAATTCAACATGGTCAAAGTCAAAAGGTTAAAGTCAAATGATCAAAGTCAACATCATTAAGGTCAAAGTTAAGATGGGCACGGTCGAAGTGTTCAAAGTTCAATTCTCAAGGTGCATATGTAGTGCACAATCAATTGTTCACAATGGTTAAGTTTTGCGGAAAGTTGGATGTAGGTTGCATATTGTCTTTTTGTGATTTCTCTAAGGTTTAAAGTGTTTTTAAGTGTTTGGAAGGTTCAAGTGAACCCTCCCTTAAGTAAACAATTGAAGAATTGAAGGGAAAAATGTAAAGAGGAAGCGTACGCAAAAGTGAAAGTATGGGCTCCCCAATTAATTTTTTTGTTTTAGTCTAAAGTCACTACAAGACAAAACAGGGATTCGTTGGCTGTACACACTTTGAGAAAATCTTGTGCAAAGTGAGCACCAAGATACTCTATCAGTTAAGATGATGGTTCCTAATCTACTAGTATTACAAGGTTTCTTCACTAGATATAGTAATAGTTAATGGTTTGTAAAAAAAATTAAACTTATTTGCAAGCAAATAATGCTTTAAACTTTTCATCGCATAAATAATGCCTTATCCTTCTCTTTCAGTTATGGTGTAAATTCATTCCATTGCATTTAATTGCCTACTTGTGTAAGCTATTGGAAGATCAATGTTATCTTCACACATACGTTGTGCTAGCACACATCCAATAGCATAATTGGATGCATCCACGTGGGCATGAAATGGATTACTCCAATCAAGTGCAATCAAGATTGGTGTTGAACAAAATTTTCATTTAACCTAATTGAAAGAGTTCTCACACTCATCCGTCCACTCAAAATTAATCAAAGGTTGTACAGAGGCTTTGCAATAATTTCATATATGTGGATAAATCATCAGTAATAACCAAAATGACCCATGAAAGCTTGTATTTCTTTAACATTCTTTGGTCTACATAACTCGGCAATGGCTTTAACTTTATCCTCATCCGTCGAGATTCCATTTTTTGACACTATGTGTCCTAAGATCTTGCCTTGCATGACCATAAAAACACATTTTTCTGGGTTCAAGCCAACTTGATAATCTCTATATTTTTCAAAGATGTCTCAGCTCAAGAATGTGTGTTTGCCAAATGTATGAATATGCACATAGATCATCAACATAGACCTCTAAATTCTTTCACAGGAACTCTTTGAGCTTGTGGCACATGAGCCTTTGAAATGTAGCAAGAGCATTAGTGAGCCCAAATGACATCACCCAAAATTAAAATATACCCCACTCAGTGGAAAAAGCCATTTTATGTTGGTCTTTCCGAGTAATTGCTACTTGTCTCTAGCCTGAAAATCCATCAAGGAAGTTGTAGAGTTCCTTACCTACTACTTGCTCTAATATGTTATGTGATTGGACATGGATACCTATCTCTCATAGTGCCGGCATTAACTTTCTTCAAGTTAATGCACACATGTAGCTTTCCATTTGTTTTAGGCACAACCATGATAAGAGATACCCACTCAATATGCTCAATCTTGTAGATAAATCCAAATTCTATCAAACGCTCTATCTCTTCTTTGATCTTGGCTGCATACTTATCATTATATATATATGGGTTCTGCTTAGTTGGCTTGGCTTCCAAGGAAATGGGAATTTTGTGTGAACAAATATTTGGATCGACTCCCTTCATGTCTTTGTAGTTCCGTGCAAACACGTCTCTATACTCTCTTAACAAATCAATCAATTCCTTTTCCTCCTCTTTGTTCAGGTCATCTCCTATGTACATACATCATTCTTCATTCTCTCCTATGTTCACAACAATTTTCTTAGTCGTTTCTTTGTTGTTGTAAGCCACTCTTGTGAGTGCTTCTCTATTAGGCATCTTGATCATGAATTATCCATCTTCTATTTCATATTTTCTGAAGTTCTTTGGAACTTCGAAGAGAGTTTCTTCCTCTATTGGCTTAGGATTTGGTTTCTCTCTTTTCAACTTTTTTTTACAATTGAATTTTCTTCTAGTTTTGATCTTTCCTCTTCCTGAGTTTCGACTTCTATCAGATAGAGGTATTCTTCCTCTGAAGCACAAAAAGCTCCATGAAGGTAGACTCTTCATCATCATCACTATCCTCCTTCGGTTCACTATGAGGATCACACTCTTCAATAAACGAATTATACATGATTGGTTCTAGTTTGAACACCAAAATATCATAGCCACCTTCATCGTAGTGTGGTGTCCATTCTTCATCGTTGACTACTATGTCCATTGCGGCTAGAATTTTTGCCCAACCGTGAGGTTCAAATTCTTCATCTGAGAACACTATGGGTGCAAAGGCTGGGTCTTGAACTCATCTAGGGTGCTTCTTTGTGCCTACTTCTTGTGCATATAATATTTTCTCTTCTTGAATTGCAACTTTGCACATCCATAAGTGAGTATCTTCATGCATCCAAGAGGATCTTGATCCTGTGGAGTGCGGAGATCCCATGTCCTCCATTGCCCTATGGATAGGGTTTCATTGGATTGGTTGCACATCTCTATGTGAATAGTCCTTGAGATTGAACTTAGTGGTAACTCTTAATTGTTGAAAATACAAAGAATTAGTTCCCCAATCTTGCACCATTTGCCATTGTCTCATGAACAGTCTACCTAAGATCATCTCATAAGTGCGGTTCTTGCCAAATTCACATATGGTGAAATTATGCTCAAAATCCACACCACAAGTGCTAAGAGTTATTCCTTCCAACAATCCTAATGGCTTCTCAATATAGTTGTCAATCATATCTAAATCCTCAGAAGTAGGATCCACTAAGACTGATCCTGCTCTGGGTGGTGATGGGGTTATGTGTGGATGATTAGATTGTGAGGGCAGTGGTGGTAATGTGTGAGAGTGTGTTTGAGATGCAATTTCTTTGAGTTTAGCTTTGGTCTCTCTTAAGATTTATTCTAGTTTTCTCATCTTCTTAGTCATTGCCTTGTCATTTGTTCATGGCTATCTTTCCAAGCTCTCATTTTTTTTTTGGTCATGCTCTCGGTCCCACTATTGTCTAGGCTCTTCTCTTGACCTGTTCCTAGGTTTTTGTTGTAGGGCTTCACCTCTAGTTATGACTTGTACTGGGGCTATAGTAATTGTACTTCTACTCGAGTGTACTACTAAGCCAATTACATTAATAGGTGTAATTTTCAGTGTGTTGGCTAAGTTCTTTGGGCAATCCCTTAGAAGATGCTTCTTATGGCAATCCAGACAAAATCCTTGAATTTTCATGGCTTATGGTTGTCCTGGTGCAAGGATTAGGCAATCTCTTATGAAGTGATCTCCCTAACATCTATAGCATGGTCCTTGGGGTCCTTGGGGTCTCATTTATCTAGGTTGGGGCCTAGGGTTAGGATTGGTGTACATTACATTCGAATATTCTGGCTCCCAACTAAGTTCACTACAGCTTTCATAAGGATAGATCTCATTAAGCTCTAGTAAATCCATGTAGTGGGCTAGTGGACTATCTACATGTGTTGAGTCAAAGTTGTGAGCATTTGGATCAATTTTGGAAATCAAGGGAGGTGTTGGCACTAAGGCTCTATTCAAGTTTTCTTCTACAAATGTAAACTTGATTGGAATCACCTTGGCTAGAGGAGGAGGTTATTGACCCAACATTGGTTGAGGTCTGTCACATCATCCTAGTAGGAGATGGTTGAACCACGCCTTAAGAGAGAGGATTAGGAAGTAATCCTCAACCATGGCTTTTGGGGCAAGTGGTTAGCCCATCGCACTCCTAACCGGGAGGTTGTGAGTTCAAGGTCTTTGTTAAGCTTAGTACTATGGCTAGTAAGGCTATTGTGTTCTAAAGTATTGCTGAGGTTGGTACTAATTTGGATATCTTCCTTGTTGTTGGTATGGATATGGATAATTTTGCCTGACCACTTCCTTGTCATTAGGTCAATCATGCATAGTGTGGTTAGTGTATCTCCTCTCTATACTGCAATATTGGCAATTAGGATTTCCTTGGGGTTGAGCCATAATTGGACAAACATTAGCCATGTGGTCTCCTCCACTGTTGTTGTTGATATATTTAAGTAGTGATGTGTGTGAGCACATTAGGAGTGCCAGGGTACTTCT
>CM035422.1:111188649-111233649 GCA_020310875.1 Ceratopteris richardii | reverse complement strand
TAGTAGTCATCCTTGGATTCATGGCAAATGATTCAAAAAATTCAATCCGTTCCACTTCTCAGTATCCCTCTGCAACAAGTCTTGCTTTGTACTTTTCCAAAGTACTATCTGCTTTGTACTTTAGCTTCTAGACCCACTTGGTACCAATGAATTTGCACTTAGGGGGTTGATCCATTAGCTCTCAAGTTCCATTCTTCATGATATTGGCATATTCCATTTGCATGGAAGCCCTCCGACTTGGATCACGGAGTCTCTCTTCCACATTGGTTGGTTCGTTTGTTTGTTCTTGAATGAGCTCAACCATCAATGTTGTATTTGCAATATGGGTGCTTGCTCTTCTTTGATTCTCTATCTTCTATGATCACCTTGGTCCATCTACAAGCTATTCTAGGGACTATAGGATGGGGTTTGCAAAATCGTAGAGCTCTCTCATCCAATATAGCAATGGATTTTCTACTTGGGTGATGATGGGTTGGTGACTTTTGGACATAGTGGATTACCCCTTTGCCTGATGATAAAGTGGAAGCTCTCTTTTCCTCCATTGCTTCTGGGTACTCCTCCTCAAACACAACACCATGACTTGTCATGGTCTTCTTAGCCTGAGGTTCCTAAAGCTTATAAGCTTTCTTATCATCATTGTACCCTTAGAAGATACTTTGATGCTCTTTCCTTGAAGCTTGTTTTTCTCTCTATCTGGAATATGTACATAACAATCACTTCCAAATACTATGAAATAGGAAACATATAGCTTTTTACTAGTGTAGGGTTCTTATAGAGTCTTTCATTTAGTGCCTTGTTGTAGCTTCGATTCAAGATGTAGACAGCAATGTTGACAATCTCTACCCATAATTGATTTGGAAAACCCTTTCCCTTCAACATGCACCTTTCCATCTCCAAGATCGCTCAATTCCCACATTTTGCAACACCATTGTGTTGAGGGTTATGTGCCACTATGATTTGATGCTTGATTCATTTACTCTTGCAAAAATCTTCAAACTTTGTTGACTCTAAACTCACCACCACCATATATCCTAAATTTGTTCATCTTCTTCCTTGTTTCAGTTTCAACAAGCTTGAGCCTTATCGCGAAGGAACTAGACCCACATCTTCATGCTATAGTCATCAACGAGTAACATGAAGTAGGAAGATCTACCTAAGGCTTGTCTAGGAGTTTTTCCACACAAGTCAACATGCACCAACTCTAAAGGGTACCTTGCTCTATTCTTGCATTCTTGTGGAAATGTCTTCCTTTTTTGCTTACCCATCATGCAAGCTTCACATTCTTCCTTCATCTCTGCAATCTCTCATGCCATAGTTTAATTATACCCACACTTGTAGTGGCTATAAGATCAAAAAACTCATATAGGTTGTTCCTCCTTATGCCACTCCCAACAACCTTATTATTACTATCCATAATCTTAGCTATTGTCTTATCAAAAGATACCTCATGAACTTGATTAGTTATAGAAGCTATTGAAATAAGATTATTTTTGGTTTGTGAAACATACAACAAATTTGAAAGCTTTTTGATATCCCATTAGAGTTAAGGAAAGAAACTGTACCTTTGCCCTCTGGAGGACATCTTGCATTGTTGCTACCTTTACTAAGATGGGTTCTTTTAGAGGTTGTAAGAAACTATAAAGGTCTTTTTTGCTCCTCTTGTGATGAGAGGAACCACTATCCAACACCCATGAGTCATCTGTTCTTAAATCTTCAGTCAAGGAGCATACCTCCTCTATCGTAACAAATAACTCAAGCTATGTTTCTGCAATGTTGGAAAACTCCTTGTCCTTGCCACCTTTTGAAGATCTATCCTTCTCTTCCACCTTCTTGATGCAAAATTCTTGAATTATGTCGCCTTCCATCTTGCAATGCAAACACTCTCCTTTGAACTTTTTTGTCATTCTTCTTGCCTCTAACTTTTAAGAGTCCGCTTTGCCTCCTTTGGCATTTCCTATGAATGTAGCATGTCCTTTGCTGCTACCACTCCTTGCCTTGAGTTGTAGCTCTTCCTCCATGAGTAAGCTACTCGATTCTTCAAAAGGTAGAGGTTGAGTTTGATTTGAGTATTAAGAGCAATTACCAAACCATCAAACTTGGGTGGACAGATTTGAAGACAATGCCAAGCTAGCTCCTCACTTGACTTTTGTACACCTTCTCCCTCCATTTGATCCCCTTAGCTCTTTATGTGAGTCATAAACACCTCTACATAAACATAAAAACAAACGTGGGTTACTATAATGAAGAAAATGATAGTTCATTAATATTATGTTTTTGAGATGCAATGTGTTGTGGAAATGGAGTGCTTGAATTACCTTCAAATGCCAGTCATTGTGTGGACATTGGTGCAAATCTTAGTTAAGTACTTTTACATTTATTTTTAAGTTAAAGATTGTTGGTCTTTGGATGTAAGTTTTTTATCAAAACGACAAGCATGGACCATGTGAATACCACACTTTTTGTACAGAAATGGATATGATGGAGCGGAGGTGAAAACATATAGTCTATGGTCTCTGATGTGCATGATATAATATTGTTACCGCATTTTTTAGCATAGAGAAACTTCTGTTGATTTAAACTATTGGACCATTATCATGTGGTTGGCTGCTTTAGCAGAGAGTATTCCATCCAAAATCTTTCAAAGATATACCCAACTTTGACATTTATGGTCTTTATACTTCTCTTTCAAGGGAGATTCTTAGTTCCCTTTCTTTTCAATTAATTATGTGTTGACTTTTGCACCATGCAATGAACTTGAAATGTTCCAGCATCATCATGGAAAGGAAAAATCAACCATCTATGCTCGCTCTCGTCCTGACCACTGGTTGAAACTCAGAATGCAATTTCAACAGCCACGTTTAAGAGACGTCCTATCATGCAGAACGAAAGGACTTCAACTTGCAGTCTTTCGTCAAAGTCAGTATCTTCTACGTTGTATGAAGAATTCTGGCATATCAGCATAATGCCCCTTTCCTGCTAATCAATGGCAGAAAACATATTGTGGCTATTCAAGCATGTTCTATGTTGTGAGTGTCAGAAAATGCATTGCATGTTCAACAATCGTTCTTTGCGCAGCTAGTGTACACTCAATTTTGTATCGTCTAGCCTGGTTCAACCCTAAGTGATTTAATGCTAAGAAGACATCCCCGTGATTAGGCTAAAACTTCGGCTTCCTGCTTAGAGTCCAAAATGTGAGTTTGATCATGCATTTGATCTGTGTATGACATGTATATTCATGTATGAGTGAAATGGATTGCGCGTGTCTCTCTCTCTCTCTCTCTCTCTCTCTCTCTCAATTTGACACACACGCACAAGCAGATGCGGCTACACATGGCTTTTAGGCTTCGATGGATATGGTGATCTTACGCTGCCATCGCCTATTCCCTTGTTTTTCCAATTCAAAGGATAAAATATTTAAATATCTTTAAACTCATATGAGTATCATCGCTTATTCATGTGTGAGCCTGCCTAGCCTAGTGGCTGATGCCTTGAAGCTGTGGGAGGATGTCTTGAGCTGAAGTCTTGGCTGGACATTTCCATGAGTCTCTCATGATGGGTGCCTCTACCTAACGAGGTTGGATGTGTGAGTGTGTATTTCCAATTCATTGTACTCTAAAAGAAACAAAAGGGAGATTCAGCATTCTGCATGGTATGCTCAAAGTTTAAACAACTGTTGCTCGGGAAGTTGCTAATCGAAATCGAATATACATGAATAATACTGGACTTGGGATCTCAAGTACACATGAAATGAAACTGCATACAAACCATGCAGAATGCAGACACCGACAAAATTACACTGAGGACTTAACTATATCTCCTCTGACATTGTATGTCACATGATTTCTCTTTCTTCTCTCTTTTCCTGCAAGGCGGTCAAAAAAATGGTTTCCTTATTCAGCTTCAGGAACCAAAAGTAAATGTTATAGAAAAGCTAATGAACATAATTCACACAATTAAGGCTTCACACCTGCGATCGAAGAGTACAGCATATAGTTTCCTGCATGAGCCTGTAAAATCATGCTTTTGGTGCTGGTTTTTTTTGTACCCTACCTTCTTCTCTTTCATAGATTTGTACGAGTCTGACGCGGCGATAGGGAAAGGATATGTTTCTGACGAGATAGTAGAAGACATGCGCAAGCATATGTGCGATCAGAGAAAAGCCGATGAACTTGTGCGTATAAGCATACGCACCCGTCTGTATGGCGACGTCAGAGAAGCATCTACTAGGCGTGGGGAAGGAACGTGCAGGCCTTATGAAGACAAGAGTGAAAACTGTTTCCATTCATGAAGACACGGCAGATACGAGGCAAATTATTGTGCTCGTAATTCATGCATCATTCTCGCTGACTGAGTGAAACGTAGAACTGAAAAGGCTGACGGGGTAAATACGGATGGACAGCTGATGAGACATGTGAAAAGGAAGAAAGGCAGTACTAGGAATGGAATGCAGAGTCAAGCAAGACGTTATGTTGCGCGATGGAGGAGTATCTTCTGTCTTTTCGAAGTCATGTTCCTTGCTAATGAGGATTGAAGGGAGGAAAGACCTGCGTTCTGGAAGTCAGTGTGACGTAGATGTAGAATCTTTTTATAACGACATAACTGAGGTGATGGCGAGCTTTTGAAAATCTCCTCGGACTCAGAGCTGTAGCCTTCATGCATGCAAAGTGCACGTGTGTGTGCGCCACAGACGAGAGATGAAGATAAGCATGCCGATGCGAGGCAGACGTCTATCCATGTTCTGAAACGTATGCAACAAGAGTATAGATTAACGTGAGAGGCTTTCGCTCATGGAAAAGGCAGAAGCAGAATGAACAAACAGACTTCATGGAGGTAATTTCTGTGTCACGAGTATCTTAGTGGGGAGGTGATGAGCATTTTGACAAAAAAGATAAGGTTATTTCGAATACTTGTTGTTTCCCTAAGTATGAGGGGGATCTTGGTATTCTTTGCTCAAAGATAATGGCCTCTGCAATGGAAGCCAAACTGATTTTGAGATGTATTTATAGTGATGATTAATGAGTAAGCCTCATTAAAAGAAAAATTGACTTTTTTTTTTTTAATAAAAGGAAGTTCGGCCTTGGCCTATTCTCCCGGACTCTTCGATTGAGAAATCCTTGTTTCTCCTAGGTAAAAGGAACTCCCGAGATAAGAGATCTCCACCATTTAGGCACCACTGTATTTATCTCCTCGAAGATAACAGGCTGAAACCCAAATGGGTCCCACATGAGGGAGATGATAGATTTATCCGCCTCATTTGTAATGCCCTCTAGTTTACCGAACTTGTCCCCTGCAGTGAGGGTTTCGGGGGTCCCATAGGCGCTAGTCCCATTCACTTGTAACTTTTCTTCTTTATTTTAATTAAAGAAAAATTGACTTGTTTTTTTTTTTTGTGGATGATTTCACAACCTGTATTAGGTAGGATTTTTGGTCTATAATGTTTGGTCCTCACACATTTGTGTTGATGGGAAGCCCATTGAACTACAAATTTCGGAAATCTTGGATGGAGGCTAAAAAGATCTTCTCCCCTCTTTTGTTTAAGGTCTCATTACAGTTTGGCCTTGCAAGCTTCAAATCTAGGCCACACAACTAGCAACATTTATACAATCAATTGGGTTCTTGGTATGATGATACCATTCATGAGCTAACTCATTTCTCTCATGGATGGAAAACTATTCTTGTTTAGAAACTCAAGGATTTGGCTCCATTTCTTGAATGAATAATCAAAGATTCATCATTCTTCAATCTATGGTCTATCTCATTGATAAAGCCTTCAAAGGTTACGAAGGGGATATTTGAAGAATCATAGGAATTGTTAATCAAAATTGGAACATTCAATGGAATAAAGGTCAATGGAGATATAGATTCCATTCTATATGGCACTTTTGAATTAATAATAGGTAGTATATGCTCCTGTCGCTACTCATATACAAGGGCATATAGACTTATTGGAAGGCTAAAAAATAGAATATATATGATGCACAACATGTGATAGATTAGAAGATCTTCAATCTCTTTTTTAGTTGCAATGTTGCTCATAACTTTTGGAAATAACTCCACAAACTCCAAAGGTGCTTCACCTTAGTTAGTGGTATAACCATGATTTTTTTTCTAGGAGAGTGCTCAATTTGGAACCTCTTCTATGGAACTAGTGGAGATGTATTACTTTGCAATTGATTGGGGTAAACATGAATCAAGCACTCTTCTAGCTAGGAAAGAAGAATCTTTTGCATCAATTGAAAGCTTGTACTAAGGTCACACAAGCCTGTTAGTTCTACATGTACTATCTATGTTTCTTAATCATTGCCTAGGAGCATTCATATGTTCAATACAATGAGGAAGTTGTCTCCCTATAAGTTGAGGGAGTCCCTTCAGACGATTTATTATTACTTCACTACAATGAGGAAGTTGTCCGCCTACAAGCTCAGGGAGTCCCTTCAGATGATAATTATTAATTCACTTTTTTCACCTCAATGAAAAAAGTAGATGCAACATGAATAATAAAATGGGGAAACAAAGAAGATCAACTTGAAAAGGTCAGCACTAGGAAGACGATATGTGTTTCTCATATTTCTATGATAATTTTCAATATTGATCAATCCTAGACCATGGATTGGCAAAGTATATAGTGTTTGAATTTAGAAACACTTCTATGCTATCAAGAGCACTTCTACATGAAGTTGAGAAGAACGGATAGATAATACTAGGGATGAGAAACAATGTGATAGATAAAACTAGGGATGAGAAAATGATTACATATATAAATGCATATGAACAAGCTTACCTGGATATTTTCTAAAGGTTAATCCTCCATTTATTCACTGTAAACCCTTTTGCATTTAACCTTAGAGTTAAGACTTAAGCCCATAGGATAACCTAAAAACTTAAATATTTCCAGATGGTTTCAAGGGTACAAGGGCTCAAAAAGTGAAAGGAAGATCTAGATAACCAAAACCCATAGAAATTTCAAATTTTCTCACATTTTGGTTTCATTTATGATGTTCTCATCCATTTTCTTCTTTCTAATAAGAATAATCTCCTTTTTGTAAAAATTGATTGCTTGATCTTCAAAATCATTTGTTTGTTCTTCTATAATTTTATTATATATTTGGGATGGGAAACTAGACATGTATTGAGCCTCCAATACTATTATTAAGTTTAGGTAGATGATATAATGTGAAAAGGGCCATTTTGAAAAGCATAAGAGACAATGTCAATCGTTAGTAAAGTTTTTTCTTCTTCCATTTGTGCATGATGAGTTATCAAATTTGTGAGCAAGATTCTTTATGTATTTTTATACCTTATATGTCTTACTTTCATGCATATGATAGAGATTTCTAACATATATATATATTTTGCTTTGTGCTACAAAGATGTCAAATACTTGGATATGCATTCTAGGGTGATCCATCATGTTTGATGCTAGTGATTCATCATGCTCGTGGAGCTAGAACAACTTTTTGATGTATTCTTGAGGTTTTTCCCACCTATGGAGCCCTACATGATGCTTAATAGTGTAGTTGAGAGATAATGATATTTTTTGAGTTGTGTTCTTAAATTTTTGCTTGTAAGTTCATGTGATTCAAATTCTCTAGCATTTTCATTATTATTAGCAATATCTAGGATAAGATTTAGGAATATTTAGGAAATATTTAGGGATGGTTCTCCATACTCTCTCTAAAAAATTTGTCCCTAATTTCTTCACCCTAGAAACAAAAAGAACTTTTATAAGAAAATAATCTTATAGAACATAAGATTGGCGCACAAGGAGCAAAGGCTTATAGATTCAAGAGATCTCATAAGGGTGGGAATGAAATCATAATTGAGTAACGTTTTCCTCATTCAAAAGCTACTCAAGTTTTATTTATTAATATAGTAGCCTAATATAAAACTTTCAAAGCATTTGTGCAAGATATGTTAGCGAAGAGCAATGAGAATACTTTCGTGTTTATCCTCATAGTGGTCATTACATAATATGACTATAGGATGTCAATCAACTATGAGGTAGCTAGGGTTTTTAAGCCTAAGAAATTATGGTTTTCATACCCGAAGGGTTACGATATATATACCTCTTCACTGATCCATTCATTTAGGAAAGCATTCTTCAGATCAAGTTGAAGTAGCCACCAATTCCTTGTAGCTAGAACACTAAGCAAGGTTTTGATTGTTTTCATCTTCGCTGCATGTGAGAAAGTTTCTTCATAGTCTATGCCCTAAGTTTGAGCACATCGTTAAGCAACCAGCCTAGCTTTTTACTCTCAAATAGAGCCATCTCAATTTCTTTTCACTTTGCACACCCATCTCCAACCTATAACCTTTGTGTTGGTTTGCATAAGAACTAAATCCCATGTGTTCATCTCCCTTAGTGCTTCAATTTCTTCCTTCATGGCTTTCACCTAATTAGGGTTACCTTCAGCTTCTTCATAAGTTGATGGTTCTTCTGAAACTGAATCTTTGACCAATTTTATGGTATTTTTGGTTAGAAAGGTAGAATCATAACCATACCTTTTGGGTTGCTTTCTTTCCCTTGTTCATCTCTAGAAGTATTTTTTGAACATTCTCTACATTCTCGCATTTTGGTATTCCCTCTATACTTCCAAAGTTGTAATCTGTTTCTTTCTCATCTTGTTCTTCTTTTGATTCAATTCTAGAGTCCTTAACTTGTACATCATAATTATTCTCTAATGGAAGAAAATCTATATCAAGATCATAGGGTATCTTTAACGTTTGATTTTCTTCCTCATACCATGACCTGTGTTCTTCAAATACAGCATCCGTGCTTGTAGTGAATTGCTTAATGGTTGGATTGTAGAATATGTAGTCCATTTGTGTTCAGAATATCCAATGAATATAGCGTTGGTTGCTCTTTCATCTAATTTTTCTCTTATTTGTGAGGGTATATGTACATATGCTAGAAAATCAATGACTTTGCAATGACCTAGACTTGGCTTCTTGCCATTCCAAGCTTCATCAAGAGTCATACCGTGAAGTAATTTTTATGGTAATCTATTGATAAGATATATTTTTGTAGATATTGGTTTTTCCATAGGTAATATGATAACTTCTTTTCTTGAAGCATTGTCCTAGTTGTCCCACCTAGGCTTTTGTTCCTTCTTATAACAACACCATTCTATTGAGGGTAGTACCTAGTAGTGAACTTCCTCTTGATATGTTTATAGTAAAAATATTCATGAAACTCTTGGGAGAAATATTCTTTCCCTCCATCAGATCTAAGATTCTTCAATGATCTGCCTATGTAGTTTTCTACATGTGCTAAGTACTTTTTTGAAGCAATCAAACACTTCAATTTTGTTTTTGATAAAGTATAAGATTATCCACCTACTATGATTGTCAAAAAAAGCTAAAGGCGTACTAATGATGGTTCTTGACTTGGTCCTCACACATCTATGTGTAGTATGTCTAAGAGATTGTTGTGGATGTACCCTTTGCTATGGTAAGGTTGTCTTTGTGATTTCCCAATATGACAAGCATCACATGTATTGATCATATGTTGTTTTGATATGTTTGGCACCCTAGAACACTTTGATCCTTGTATATATCCTTAAGATTTCATTAAGCCGCTAACCCAAAGTTATAGGGAGCTACATTTTTGGTTTCTCCCACTTCAAATGTGAATGAGTCTACCATGGTTCTCACCTTTGCCTATCTTCTTGAACCCTTGACACAATTCTTCCGCATAAGCTCCATGTTGAGTACTAAACCTAATGTACAAGCGTTTCTCTACAATTTGGCCTACACTTATTAGGTTTTTGGTGATAGTTGGTACATAGAGAACCTTACTTAGAATTTTTTTTTACCATTGGATGCTTTGAAATTTCCAATCCTTCCCACATTGTGCTTGGTATCATCCCCTATTTGTATTTCATGCTTGTGTTAAGGCTTCTTCAAGTCTCATAGAAGAGAAAAATTGCTTGCAACATGGTTTGAACAACCAAAGTCTATATAGAACAAATGCTTATCCTCTTTACCTTCTTTAAGGCTCAAGTTCATTTGAACTAATGAATCTTCATATGACTCATCCTCAAAATAGTTGTTTTAATGTCTTCTGGTATTGTTTCTATGGTTGTTATTTTACTTTTGTCCACCTCTACCTCTTGTATTGTTGAATCCACTTCTACCTCATACTTTTTGTGTTCGTCCATTGAACCAACAGTTTTGAGTACTGTGATTAGTCTTGTTATAGATGGCAGAAGGTTGATCTTTTTGTCTTTTAGACTTTTCTTGCTTTGCTCCTTTCTTATTTCCCTTCCATTTGCCTTTGCTTGCATAGTTGTCTTAGGAAACTTCTTCATCATCATCCTCCTTCTTTCCTTTACTCTTCTTCTCCTTCTTATCTGTATAAAGAGCAGTGGTGGAGTAACCTTGGAAAGATTTTCCTCCTTTAATGTTTTTGTTGGCATTTTCATTGAAGATTTGTCCAAGAAATATGTTCAAGTCAAGTTTATGCACATCCAAGATGAGCTCATTGGTAGTTGTGAATGATTGTCATTGCCTATCATTCCTTATCTCATTCAAGATTTGCCTCATAATGGCTTCATCTTCAATCAACTCTCCAATTGAATCTAACTCATCAACAACATCCTTGGCTTTGGTAACAAAATATATGATTGTTTGCTTAGGTGTCTTTTTAATTTTGTTGAACTCATTCCACAAATAATTCTTCCTACCCTTGGTGCTAGCACAGAAGAATATTTCAAGTGCATCCAAGGTTCCTTGTGATGTTTTGCAACTTTGAATGTGTACAAGCAAGAAATAAGAGATAGAGTTTAAGATATAAGACCTCGCTTGAGCATCTCTTGCACAACATAATGTGAGCTTCTCAAGCTCTTCTTGTGTAGGTCCTCCTTTAGATCTTGGTTCCTACAAATAAACTTCCATCCTAATTTTCCAAATAGCATAGTTGTTGTTATCAAGCTTCCGGATTATAGAAGGGAATCCATCATCTATCTTGAAGAGGATTACTCTGATACCATTGAAAGTGCTCGAGAGGAGGAGAATGGATTTAATTTATGGCTTGGAGTGATGAGGCTTGATTTAAATATCCTGTACAAAATCAGCCTATTATCACTTGGAGCCTTTGAATACCTTATGGAATTCTATCTAGTGAAATAAGCCTTTTATTTATGGAAGGAAAGTTCGAATTCCAACACTGAGTGCTCTCATCCTAGTTACAATCTATTTAATTCCTTTTAGAGGAAGATTTTTAGTGGTGTAAAGTTTCTATTTTGCACAAGAATTGAAATTATAGACAAAGCATGCTCTGACTATGAGCTTATCATCAATAGGGGTCATTGCAACTTTTCAACGAATAGTGGGTACAAACCTCGAGGCAAAGAAGTTTGTGTAACACGAAATAGGTGAATCCAAATAATGAAAACTTTGAAACATTCAAGTAGAGACTAATACCTTTCCAATGCATCCTAAGTCATGAAGTTTGGAGTTCTAAGTTGTGAGAATCACATTTCGCAATCCTACTGACTTGATGAAGATGACACGCAGAAGAGGGGTAGTGAGCAAGATGTTGATAATCTTAATTTGTATTCACCTCTTTCGTAAAGTACAAGTACTTCGGGTGATTATTTACACTCCTTAGAGTCTCCTCCTTGTCTTCCAAGACCCTCAACAGCCAAAACAAGTTCAAAAAACTCATAGGACGAGTTCTTTGTGACTCATTCCTTTTTCCCTACAATATTGGAAAAGAGGAATCTATTTCGAATTGGCTTGATTTTGGTATGATACTTCAACCACATGATGCATGGATTTTAGACTTCTAATTGCAGCCTCAAATAAAGAGTAGAGGTTATGATACATGAATAATCAAATAAGTTTAAAAAAGAATGTGAGTGAGGTCCTACGAATCATGTGATCTTGTTAAGAGTTACTTTTACTAGCATGAAATTCATAAGGACATTCTAGAGTATCTTCTTAAGTGCACTAAATGCTATGTCAATAAAACTAAAACGTTGAGGATTGGAGGACTATTCCAACAATTAGATATTCGGAATGGGAAGTGTGGGAGTATCTCCATGGATCTTATAGTCAGATTACGTAAGACACATAGAGAACACAACTCACTCTTGGTAATTTTTCATAGGTTAACCAAAATGGCTAGGTTTATTCGGACACATAGTACAGTCAGGACACCTGTATTGGCTAGGTTATTTGTGGGGAACTTATACCGTTCATATGTTCTTCCTTTATATATTGTTTTTTATTTTGATAGTAAGTTGACTAGCCACTTTTGGAGAGCATTCTTCAAGAGGTTGGATACTAAGCTTAGTATGAGTATGGCGGAGCATCCATGGATGGATGGGCAAGCAAAAAGGGTTAACCAAATCCTATAAGATATGCTTCAAGCCTACATGAATGAAAGGCAAACTAGTTAGGAAGGTTACTTACCTACAGTAGAGTTTGCATATAATAGTTCCAAGCACTCTTCCATAGGGCATAATTCATTTTTGCTTATGTATGCATTTCAACCAAGAGCTCCTTATGCAATGGGATTGCAACATGAGAAAGTCCAAATTACAAAGGAATTTTGGAAGATGCTTAGGCTTGTTAAGGATATCATTAAGAGAGCTCAAGACAAAGTTAGAGCCTATGATGACCCTCAAAGGAGAGACATCAACTTTGAGGTAGGAGAGCAAGTCTATCTTACAATTTCCCATACATCTGAAACCATGAAGACGCGACCTTGTCCAAAACTATCTCCTACGTATTGTGGACCATTCCCAATACTTAAGAGAAAAGGAAAGATGGCTTATCAGCTCAAAATCCGAGTTAATAACTAGATCTATCTAGTAATTCATGCTTGTCGAATTAAGAAAAGGATGGGTGAATCTGATAACCTCATTCCAGACATTGAGGCAGTAGTGCCTATTTGTGTTTAATCTATTCCACATGAGCTTGATAGCATACTACACAATCACAAGAAATGAAAGAGGAGTCACTTATATAAAGAGTGCCAAGTAAAGTGGAAAGTTAGTTCAAAAGGTAGTGCTACATGAGAGCAGGCTAGCACCCTTTAGAGATGGTTTCCCAACCCTGGATTGCCTTCCCACGAGTCTTCTTAAGGGGAAGGATATGTGGAGACATCATAGAGACATGACCATGTACATCCGATACATGGGGTTTAGTAGTAGTACTATTCCATTAATTCTCTCGTTCTATGAGGCCCTTCCAATGACATTTTTTAGAATGAAAATAGACCTTAGGAGAAGGAAATGTTTTTTATGGGAGAGTCCACTAAGAGGGTGTATGAATCACCCATTGGTCTTGATTATATGGGCTCACACATGAGTTCCATGTGGCACTCATTTGTGAAGCCACTCGGGAGCTCCATTTGATGAGCTAGAGAGAGAGAGAATTAATGTGACATGTATGTGTTTGGGAGGACTACTTATCATACGATCTTCATGTGAAGTCTGATTATATACAACATCAGAGAGTTTTTACAAATTTTTTACTAAAACATGGAGAAACAATTCAGTATTCACTGCCTTTGTAGTATTTTGAACTTATTTGACCAATAGAAGAAGAAGTTGGTAATGCTACTTTATTATACATAGTCTATGAGCACTTTTGGCCACTCTATAACATTCTAGTGTTATGACCATCTTTGATGACAAGAGGTAGTTGGAAAACCTAGTTAAGTATGGTGGAGTAGTGCTTGTACAAAAGAGCTGATAGAATATCCCTTAGAAGATGTTAAAATTTGAGCACCTACAAGAAGATATGAATGTTCTATCTCTTAACAAAGATTTCATGATACCGAATTGCATATTCTTCTAAACTGCATATTCTTCTAAACTGTATACTCTGCTTCAAAAGGATTCTCTTGTTGGAGAATGAAGCAAGATTCAAGATACTTTGTCCCTCCATCTAGTAACATGGAGTTATTATTAAAAAAAATGTTGTGAAATCCTCTTAAGCATAGTTTTTTCTTGTCTTACTCAAAATTTTTCCACCAGCCATTTACTACATCCATCCTGTCATTTGTTTATTTACCCATAGTTCTACCAAGATTCAAATGCAACCCACACATATTAGATGCCTATGAACGTACCCTCCAACAAATGCAAAGCCTTCTCAGTTTCCTATTATAGAATCATTCCTGAGGTCTCAAACATTTACTTGACCATCATAAATGCGACAATATATCTTTTGGAACTAGTAGGCCTTGGTGATCCCCTAATGAAGGAACCTTTATGTCTAGCTCTTATTCTAGAAAAGTATATCTAATTGCTTTATAAGATAAGATTTAACACAAATATACATATCTACATACATGCATACATACATACATACATACATACATACATACATACATACATACATACATACATACATATATACATATACACATACGTACATAGATACATACATTCATACATACATACATACATACATACATACATACATACATACATACATACATACATACATACATACATATATACATACATACATATGTACATACATACATATGTACATACATACATATGTACATACATACATATGTACATACATAAATATGTATATACATACACACTTACATACTTCACACTATAGTATATGGTCTAGCAACCTACTCAGACTATTGCGAAATATGCATCTTTATTCTGAAGTACCTTACAATAGATTCTATATCTTGAACGTGCTCCAAATCATGTACTATGTGGGTGGCTCATTGAAGGTATGACCCCTATGCTCAAGGAGAAAATATATATTTATGCCTTGGATGGAACCCAATCATTGTTGATGCTACTGAGAAACTAGAATGGAACTTAAAGGTAGCTTACCCATTTTTGTGGTGGAGTATGGAAGTTCCAATGTTGACACCCTCTAGGGGGTTAAATGACTCATGCCATCAGATGTATTGTACAAAGTGTCAAAATGCAGCGCACATCATGAAACTCACCATTGTGGTAAAATTGAGAGAAACATCTTATTCCATATTTGAAACATTTGTGTTCTTTGATGCCCAATTTACAATTTTTCCACACGGAAATCCAACTAGTCTAGATAGATTCTTACAAATAAGGAGTATTGTTAGAGATAAAGTCCCTACAAGGAGTATAAAAGCTTTTCACTTGCATCTAGGCACTCCACATCTTGCAGCTAAAACTGCTTCCGATAGGGTTAAAAACGTGAAGAGAAACTATTATATCCCACAAAGAATGGTTAGTCCAAACATTAAAATCCTTTAAAGAAAACAAATGAGTTTTTCCTTTGATTATAAGCGTAGTAATCATTGGAGTGTATAACTCTAAGAATCCATTTAGTAGACATGTTTTTGGCTATCTTTTAAGGACAATTAATGACAAAACCACCCTTACTTTTGGGGAGGTATCAAATGTGTCGTAGGCCACTTTAGGGATTTTATTAGAATGGGCATCCCCCCTCCCCACAAAAATCTTTTGGATACAGAAATAAATCGGTTGAGTTGCTTTTCTGTCTTCTAGATGTTAGATATACTCAATACTTCATCCTCAAGTGAACACAAATGATCAATGGTGCTCTACATTGTAAGGCCCACATTATGAGAAGAATCCATTATGAGAGCCGAGACATTTGTGGAACCCTAACTTTGAAGTGAGTTGAGGTATATGTGTGATCGTTGATGGTAACATATGATCTTTGTGAGCCTAGCCATTAGGTTAGGTAGGGCATACACTTTCGGGCCATTGGGTTTCCATTTAAGGATAAAATACAGTCCTTGTGGTGTTGCACAGTTTCCCCATAGAACCTTAATGGGGGGAGTGCAGAGGGGGGCTTTCCCCCTTTTGCAGGGTCTAGGGGGCCTATCCCCCAACCCGTAGGGCCGAGATGGTAGGACTTCTGGTCATGGAGATATTATTGGATTGTATACTTTGCCAACTATTTTGTATCTCCTAACTATGTTTATCCATAGTGATTGCCCTTGTAAAAGCTATATAAGCATGACCCATCTTTAGCTTTACGTAGCATTGTGCACTAGTATGCCCTTCATCTAGAGCGTGTCTAGATTTCCATCGAAGCTCCACATTAGGAGCGCACTATTGGACAACACCATCCTTGTAGCTCCATTACTCTTGGCAATTTCAATGTTTGAGTTGTCTATCTCTCTATCTATGTCTCTCTTTCTCTGGGTTTTCCTCTCCACTCTATCCACTATTCTATTCCATTGAGCTATTATTTCTTACATGGTATCAGACTCGAGCTCTGAGTGATGCAAAAGCAAAATTGTAGAGGGTTTAGAGGTTTTAATGACAAAAGAGAGAAGATATTAAGTAGTTCATCATCATTTATGACTAGGAATCAAGGTTGTTCGTCAAGAGGACTATGTAGAGCATAAGTGGGAGCATCACTGATGCCAATAAACCCAACCTGCCGGATATGAACATCAACCTTCATGGGAGAGAAACTTGATGGTACAAATTACATTGTGTGGAGATTTAAAATCACTTCTATCCTTGATTCATATGAGCTTCCGAGGATTTTTCTTGGGACTATTCATGATCCCAAGAAACATGTGATCCAAAAAATCCTCATTGAGTGATTCCTCTTGATGCTAATCTTCTACATGCTTGGAAATGTAGAAACACAGATGCACTCTATGATCTAGTTACAAGTATTGTTGATAGTGTTCATGCTCTCATTAAAAATACTACTAAGGCTTCTAAAGCATGAAACATATTTAGAAATCAATGTGAAACTCATAATCTGACAAGGATTCAAATCTTGGAGAATCAACTACGAATAAAAAGGTTTCCTAATGGTGAGACTGTAGAGGTTTTTATCACTCGCATAAAGAATCTACGTGATCAAATGGTTGGACCAGGTGTACAAAAGTCAAGCAAGGAGCTAGATCAACACTATCTTTGAATATCTCCACCAAAGTTTGATGGTTTGGTAACTGCTTTTAATACTCAAATCAAACCTCAACCTCTAATTTTTGAAGAATTCAGTGCCTTACTCATGGAGGAGTAGTTGCACCTTAAGTCAAGGAGTAAAAATAGCAAAGGAGATGCTCCATTCATAGCAAATGTGAAAGGAGGAAAAGAAAAATCTTCAAAAGATGAAAAAAAAAGAAGAACGACAAAAAGAAGTGCAAGGGAGAGTGTTTCTAGTACAACAAGAAAGGCCATAGAATTCAAGTTTGTTGCATCAAGAAGGGAGAAGAGAAGAATGGCTCTCTAAAATGTGGTAAGGGAAAGGAGGGTGCCAACACTATAGAAAGACATCTTGAGTTATTTGTTACGATAGAGGAGGTATGCTCCTTGATTGAAGCTTCATGGAGAGATGACTTGTGTGTGTTGCATAGTGGTGCCTTTCATCACGTGACAAGCAAAAGAGACATTTACAATTTTTTACAACCTTCAAAAGAACCTATCATGGTAAAGTTAGGCAAAAATGAAAGATGTTCTATAGAGGTCAAAGGTACAATCTTTTTCATTAACTCTTATGGGAATATGAGAATGATTTTAAATGTGTTGTATGTTCCAAAAATCAAATGAAATCTACTTTCAATAGCTTCTATAATTGATCAAGTTCATGAAGTATCTTTCAATAAGAGAGGAGATAAGATAATGGATAGTAAAAACAACATTTCTGAGACTAGCATAAGGAGAAACAACTTCTATGGGTTTTCTTCTCTTACACCCATTACAAGTGTGGGAACAAGTAAGCTATGACATAAGCAATTCAGCCATATCAGATACCCTCTACAAAAGGAGATGCATTGGAGGGGTATGGTTGCAGACCTACCATCGATTAGAAAGATGAAGGAACCATGTGAAGCTTGCATGCTGAGCAAGAAATAGAGAAAGGTGTTTCCATAAGAAAGAAAGAATAGAGCAAGCTATCCCCTAGAGTTGGTGCATGCTGACTTGTGTAGAAAAATGCCTACACAACCCATAGGTGGATCTTCCTACTTCATGTTACTCGTAAATCCATCTAGTAGGAAGTGGGTGTACGTCCTTCATGTTAAGGATTAAGATTTTGGTAAGTTTAAAGAATGGATTCACCATGTTGAAACTAAAATAGGGAAGAAAATGAAGAACTTTAAGACAAATGGTGGTGGTCATTTTACATCAACAAAGTTTGAAGGTTTCTGCAAGAGTAAAGGAATCAAGCATCAACTCATAGTGGCACATAGCTCTCATAGAAAGATGTTGCAGAATGTGTGAATTGAACCATCATGGAGATGGCAAGGTGCATGTTGAAGGGAAAGGTTTGCCAAATCAATTTTGGGTAGAGCCTCTCAACACCACTTTCTATATCTTGAATTGAAGCTACACCAAGAGACTTGATAAAAAGACTCCATGAGAGGCCGACATTGGTAAAAAGCCATATGTTTCGCATTTTAAAGTACTTGGAAGTGAATGTTATGTACATGTTCTAGACAGGGAGAGAAATAAGCTTCAACCAAAAAGCATAAAATGTATCTTCTTAGGGTACATTGAAGATAAGAAGGCTTACAAGCTTTATGAACGTGAGGCTAAGAAGATTGTGGCGAGTCACAATGTGGTGTCAAAGGAGGAGAAGCCACATGCAGTGGACGAGGAAAAGAGGGCTTCCACTTTATCATCAAGCAAAGGGAAAATTGACTATGAACGTGGGCCAAGAGATGTCCCTTCTACAAAAGTGAAGGAAGCATCATATTTAGATGATGACTGTGAAAGTCATTAACCTATCATCACCCAAGCAGAAAATTCATTGCCACATTGGGTGAGGATGAATAGAGATGGGCACGCACCCATATTATAAATACAACCTTGATGGCTGAGCTCACTCAAGAATAAGCAAAGGAACGAACCAATGTGGAAGAGGCACTCCATGATCCAAATTGGAGGGCTCTCATGCAAACAGATTACAACAATATCATGAAGAATGGAACTTTGCAGCTAGTGGATCAACCCCCTAAGCATAAAGTCATTGGCACCAAGTGGTTCTAGGAGCTAACATACAAGGCTAATGGTACTATTGAAAAGTACATAGTATGATTTTTTGCATAGGGCTACTCACAACTTAAAGGGATTGAATTTTTTGAATCATTTGCTCTCAATGCAAGGATGATTACTATTTGATTAGTACTAGATATGCTTGTGCATAAATGATGGCTAGTCTATTACATGGATGTCAAATCAATGTTTCTAAATGGAGACCTCAAGGAGGAGGTATATGTGTCTTAGCCACCAGGATTTGAGGTTTCTCATTTAGAGAACACAATATGTAAGCTAAAGAAGGCATTATATGGTCTGAGACAAGCCCCTAGAGCATGGTACCAGTGGATAGATAAGTATTTCTTGGATCTAGGTTTCAAAAGATTTGCTTGTGATGCAAAACTGTATTTTCCAAAGAGAGGAGGGAAGACTATTGTGTTTGTACTCAATGTGGATGACCTTGTGATTACAAGATTTGATGATGCTCTTCTTCAACAAAGGAAAGATGCCCTAATTTCAAAATTTGAAATGATAGATTTGGGCTTAATGCATCATTGCTTAGGCCTTGAAGTTTGTAGGAACCAAGGAAAATTTCCACCTCTGAATAAAATTATGCATGATGAGTTTTGAAGGCATTTGACATGGAGGATTGCACGAGACTTCTATACCTATAGAGATCAACACAAAATTATCTATTGAAGATACTTCACCTCTTATGGATACTGGAAGATACAAGAAATTAGTTGGGAGTCTCATCTTGTTGCGCAATCAAAGACGAGACATCTCCTATGCTCTTGGAGTGGTATGCAGGCTCTCTAATAAGCCTTCCCAAACTCATTAGAAGGCAATTATGTGGATACTGAGGTATGTGAAAGGAACCATGACTTATTGTATTCTCTATGAAGAAGAATCATCTACTATTCTATGATTCAAATTGGGCAAGAGATATTGATACCAAAAAATCAATTTTTGGATGTTGATTTTCTTTAGGATTTGGGATTCTCTCATGGATAAGTAAGAAGCAACCAATTCTAGCATTGTTTTCTACTAAAGTTGAGTACAAAGCAACATGTGTTGCATCATGTGAAGAGCTATGGTTGAGGATGATCCTATGAAATATAGGAATATAAGGAGAGGATGCTATAGGGTTGAAGTGTGACAACCAAAGTTGCATGGCCATGGCCAAGAATCTTGTTTTCCATGCACTTAACAAGCACATAGAAATTTAGTATCACTATGTGTGTGACTTGATTGAGGATGTGGTCGTGGAGATAAGCTATTCTCTAGTTATAAAAATGGAGCAAACATCTTCACAAAGGCTCTTGGGGAGAGAAACTTCATCAAAAATTTCCAAATTTTAGCATTGGACCAAGAAGGTAGTTCATCAGAGGGTGGGCATTGAGGGGGGGTGTTAGATATACTCAATAATCCACCCTCAAGTGACCACAAATGATCCATGGTTCTCTAACTTGCAAGGCTTCTCTTATGTGGAAAAGCCATTGTGAGAGCCCAAATATTTGTGGAACCATGACTTCCAAGTTAGATGAGGTCTATATGTGACCATTGATGATGATAGATGATCTTTGTGAGCCTATCCATAATGTTAGTTAGGGCATAAACTTCCAAACCATTGGGTTTCCATTCAAGGCAAAAATAAGGGCCTTGTGGTGCCGTCTGGTTTCCTCATAGAAACTTAATGAGGGGAGTGTAGAGGACAGCTTGCCCCCTTCTACGAGGTCAAGGGGTCTATCCCCCAAACCTGTAGGGCCTAGATGGGAGGACTTCTAGTGGTGGAGATATTACCGGATTGTAAATTTTGCTCACTAGTTTGTATTTTCCAATTGCATTTATCTATACCGACTCCCCTTGTAACAACTATATAAGCATGAGCTGAAGTAACTTGAACTTCTACATGATGGATGCGATATTCAATTGAATGAACAGGATGGCTATCCACCCTTAACATGGAAAAGGTAAGGAAGTTGGAGCTAACAGATCTCTGGAAGCTAACGGATTCCTCAATCATATTTGTGTTGTCATCGGCAAAAGGCAGTAGATAGCGTCTAACCACATCTAGAGTGTTGCTGGACAAGTGCTAGACTTCTAATGCCCTCGCACTATCAACTACAATACCCTTGCTTTGTGGGATTCGGGGGATCCCAATGGCACTAGTCCCATTCACTTGTAACTTTCTTTTTTCTTTAATTAAATTCTGGGAGAATAAGACAAGGCCAAACTTCCTTTTGAAAAAAAAAAGAAAAAAAGAAAAAAACTATATAAGCATGGCCCATTTTGAGTTTTACATAGCATTGTGCACTAGTAAATTTGATCAACATGTCCTCAACAACCTCATCCATGCTCAGATTCTTACTATGATAGACCCCCATCCTCCTTTCCAATTTTGTTTTGTGTTTGCATACTACTTGTTGACAGGCAAAAGACAAAGTAGGTAGGGAATTGAAAAAGGTATCTACTTCAACGCACGTCCATCCAAAAATATATTGTTTTCTTAAAACCCAACTTGAAACATTTATGTTCCTTAATAGACAAAGAATTACTATGTGACAAAGACAACCACCTATGCCAAGGGGATTCATGGACTAAAAAAATAGTGTTGTTAGTGTTATCAAATTCAGGAGTATAACTAAGGTTAACATTCATCCAAGCATTCCAAAACCTACAATTCAAAGCATTGTCAACAAGAACAAACATATGAGGTGAGATAATGATATCTCAAAAATAATTATTAGTCCAAGTTGTATAGTTTTTAACATCAAAAGGATGCATTCAATAAGAAGGTCCAGATGTCAGAACTTGCTATACACCTCTAAATAAACTTAGTAGCAAGGTTGTTAGCCATTTTAGTAGGAAATAATAACCTAGCCCCACCCCTCCCACTTAGGTAAATAACATGCAGATCAAACAACCTTAGTCAATCTATTTCCCTGAGAGTTTCATCCCCATAAAACCCACCTGGAAAAAGCAATCACCTAGGTCATCTACGTTTAATTAGTAGGGTGCCAATAGGCCAAGAAATAAGTAAAAGTGGGAAGCTGATAATGATTCGACAAAAAGTTCTATGAGCATGGGAGCTTTGACTATGATACTAGACAAATGGTTTGCCTTTAAATCTATCTATGAATTAATCCCACCTTGCCTTTGTTGAAAAGAGACATTGAAGCCCATAGGGATACCTAATAATCTAAAAAATTATTGTTCTCTAATTATTTCACACTCCAAATGAGAAACACAACTAGGAACACTATTATTGGAGGCTTTGAAACCAATTTATTTATGGTTAACCTTTGAGCCACTAGCTAGATAGAATAAGTTATGAGAATGCAAAAAACTAGACCCAAACAAGCTTGACACCCCAAATATGAGGGAACATTAGGAATATGGACTCCATTGATGGTCCCCCTATCCATAGCATCTTTCACAAGCCACCCAAGAGAGTCACTGGCAATAGCAAAAAAGAGGGGCGCAAGGGGGCACCCTTGCCTAATGGATCTAGAAAGTTTGAAGGGATCACACATGACCCCATTCATAACAACTCTAGAGTAGGCATTACCAAAAAAGGTGCTAAGGTACTTAAAGAATTTCCTCCTAGATCTTATCTCATGAAAGGATTGGAGAATCAACTCCCATTCTATTCTATCATAGGCTTTATCAAAATCAACTTTGAAAAAGTAGAAGTCTTCCTTTAGCTCATTGGCACAATCCATACCTTCCCAAAGGGTGATAAAAGCATCAAGGATATACCTACCTTTGATGACTCCCTTTTGCTCTATGAGGATAATTTGATTCATCATAGGAATAATTCTTCTAGCCAAAGTGGAAGCAAAAGTTTTGTAAATGGTGGTCAAACAGGTAATAGGTCTCCAATTATTAAGGTCATACTTATTACATTTCTTATGAATGAGTCTAATCACCCCATTGTTAATATTAGAAGTGTGTTCCCATATCAAGAGAATTCAAGAAGTCACAAACTCTTTTAGTTCCAAGAACAATTCATTAGGAATGCCATCAATACGAGGGGATTTACAAGGTTTCAATTTACCGGTGGTTTTTTTATTTCTCCAACAATGTGCTACATGTCTAAGATAGATGCCACGCTTGTAGGAATCATTTTTTTCCTTTTATGAGCAATGGTAGCTCTGGCTCTCTAGATGTGCCCCCTCCCCCACTTGGAGTACTAGAGAAAACATTAGTAAAGAAGATTTTGGCCTCCTCTAAATTCTTCTCAATGTTGACAGTAGTCTCATCAATCCTCTTCCTAAGTAAGAGGATGTAATCGTTGACTTTTTTCTTTTTCATCAAAAAGTACATACACTTATTAGGACTATCCAAGTTCTCAATCCAAAACTCCCTTGAAGAAGCAAGAGCTAGACGAGCATCAAGGTAACTCTCCAAACTAAGTTTGTGTTGAAGATCAATACAACCATGTAATGGGTTGAGCACAATGTGAACCAAGCACATTTCTCAAAACCACTAATGGAGTTAGATCTATTATCAAGTCTATCCATGGTAGAAGTCACCTTGCTAAAATCACCCACCATAATGAGAGGAACATCAAGAGAATCACATTCTTCCCAACACTCTTTCCTCACCTCAAGACACTTGGCGACATAAATGTTGAGAATGGTACAATTAAAAGGCTCCTTAATATTTAAGGAAATCCATTGATGAGTTACACTCAAATATACTTCTTTAACCAATTAACCCAAGGAAGACACTATCCCAAAAGCGAACACCCCTTTTCTAGAGGAATGCTCATAAATGTACCAATCATGATTAGAAGAGACATGATTAAGAATAAATTGGAGCTTAGTGTCCCCAATCTTAACTTCATTGAAGTAGAAAAGTTAGGGGAGAGGGGCAACTGTTCAATAGAATCACCATTAACTTTAACTCTGATGGGATAAGTGATCCCTTTGGTATTCAAAGAAACTATTTAAATAGAATTCATATTCTTGTCATGGGCAAGGAAGCCATCTTAAACCTTAGATTCCAGATGAATTTACATATCTCATGTTTGGCTCAGAATTTGGAAAAACTAATGCTTCCGTCACATTTAGAGCATGCCAAAACCCGAAGATTGATTGTCGACATGCATGATTTAGATATCCAAAGGTCATGTTTTGAATTGATGACATCATCAATTTATAACCATCATTGATGAAACACCCTTGAAAACCTATATAAGGAGGGATCCACCACATACATACTCAGTCTTGTCAATGCCAATCTTGGGAGCTCAATGGTAGCGATCTCCAAGTAAGTACTTTCAAAAGTTTCACTTCCAGCTCTTGTCTTGTTTCTTGTTCTAGTCTTGATTAGTCTAGTTCATGGATATCTAATCTCCTCCTCTTATAATCTTGTGGTACGAGATCTTGTCAAGTTGTTTTGTGTATGGTCCATCTCCTTCAATGGAGTTCTTGTAATTCAGATATCATGTTTCATACCTAGGGTCTCGAGTTGTGGGATCCCCTATATAATCTCTAGTCCACCTATCGATGCCTATCACTCTCGGGTTATAGGAATTCTTATATCATTTACATACTCTTGTATTATTTTCCCTACATGGGTGATCTTGTAATCGAAAGTATAATTTTGAAATCTTGTCTAGTCTAGTTGGAGGGCACAATTTAGTACTCTCCTAATATTTTGGCAAAAAGACCACATCAATTCTATTTCAAGAATGATTGATTCCATGTCCGTACTTAAAAGTATCAAATCTACATTGAATGATAAATATCAAAAACTCCAAGATTTTGAAAGGAGGTTACAACAAGGTTATGACTCAATTGCAAAATTTGCATCAAACTTCAGAAATTTATTTCAAGGATCCACATATCAAGAATACTATCTAAATAATCAATTTCAAAGATGTCTCATAGATTAAATAAAGGATCATCTACCATCTACATCCCAGTTAAGTACTCAAATGAGGCTATCAATCAAGCAGTTCAGTGTGGGAACCAATTGTTCAAAGAAAGCCAAGTCCAAGAGCTAGAAGTGCTGAATAATCAAGACACTATTCCTCAAGATTCCATATCAAGAATCTTTAAAACCCAAGAAGTCATTACAACTGATATGGGGTATACATATTATGAAATTAACAAGAAGATAAAGGACAAGGAGGAGATTATGTTCAATCAAGGATTTGTGCTTACTCAAGGTTCTCCATCAAAGATCTTGGAAACACCACAACGTACCACTAGAATCTCAAAGGATCTATTGCATGAAGAACCCAAGGAAGCTCAAGGGAGACCTAGTCCTTCAACACCTATCAAGATTGAGGCAATGAAGAATTTGAGGTTGAGCATGTCTTAGATTCAAGAATCTCTTGAGGAAGATTGGAATACATTATTCATTGGAAAGGATATGATCTTAGTGATCGTACTTGGGAACTTACAAAAAATCTCAAAAGAGAAAGAATCAAGGTTTGTGAATTCCATAGGGAGAATCCAATGGAACCCAAGCTAGAGAACATCGTGGAACTCACCGCTTGAGGGGGAGTTGATGTCATGGCCAAGCAAACCATGCTAAACCTTGCATTCAGAATTTGGAGAAAGTTATGCTTTTATTGCATTGAGAACATGTCAAAACACGAAGATTGACTATCAATTTGCCTAATTTTGATACCTAGAGATCATGTTTCAAATTGATGACATCATCAATTTGTAACTACCATTGATGAATTGCCCTTGAAAACCTATATAAAGAGGGGTTTGGCACATAAATACTCAAACTTGTCAATGCTAGTCTTGGGAGCTCAAGGAGTTGCAATCTCCAGGTAATTACTTTCAAAGTTTCAGTTCTAGTTCTTGTCTTATTCCTTGTTCTAGTCTTGATTAGTCTAGATCATGGACATCTAGTCTTGTCCTCTTATAATCTTGTAGTGCGAGATCTTGTCAAGTTATTCCTTGTATCTACTCAATCTCCTTCAAGGGAGTTCTTGTAATTCACATATCATGTTTCATACCTACAGTCCTAGGTTGCGTGATCTCTTATATCATCTCTAGTCCATTCATCCACACCTATTAGTCTTGGATTGTGGGACTTCTTGTATCAGTTACATATTCCTGTATTATTTTCCCTATGTGGGTGATCTTGTAATGAAAAGTATAATTTTGAAATCTTCTCTACTCTAGTGAGAGGACACAATCTAGTGGTCCCTTGATAATTCTAACCAATAATGATGAGGTAAAACCTAAAAATCCACAAATAAGAACTAAAAGAGGACTTCATTTTTTGCTAGTTTTGGTGGGTTTCACCATTAAACTTGAGGTTCTGACCACTTCTTTTACTTTAGGTTTGTTGACAACATGCTAGGGAACGATGCACTCGTTGTATTGAGTCATAGGAATGTCTTGAGCATAATATTCCTCTTTCACCATCAAACCCATTTTATGTTTATCCATAGCATTAAGTTCTTAGGATAACACATTATCACAAGCATTTGGACCATAGTTTCAACCAAGAGCTTTTTTAGGTGAACAAGCGTGCACTTTATTACATTTTCCAACAAGAGATAATTCCTCTTTACCATTCATTATTACTCTCAATTAAAAAAGAACATTTTTACTATTCTGGTTGCTTCCAAGTTCATTAGGACCTTGTTTAGGTTGCTAGTTCTCTTTTTCTTGGTCAACAAAGGTGGATCCAATAGCTTCCTTAACTTATACAAAGGGGTTGAACACATTCTCTAACAATAAATCAAAAGAGTTAGAAAGTTTGAATTTTTTTTGAGTTCCTTGTAGTCACCTTCTTACCACTAGAAGAAGCTAGATTTGGGTTGTCTTGAGCAAGATTGACATCCTAGCCACCTTGAGAACCTAGAGAGTCATCATTCACTTTAAGCAAAGGGGCAATCCTTAATAAGATTCCCTTGTTTGTAGCACTTAAAGCATGCATTAGGAATGGAGAATCTTCCCATCAAAGTCTTTAATAACAATGGAAATCTTAATAGATTAGGATATATCAACATCCACCATAATTTGAGGATGCCACTTACGATTGATCCCATTTCCTATAGATTTGTAACCTAAGACCTTACCAAGCATTTTCCCAAACTTTCAACCCAAGATTAGTAATCCACTCAAAGCTCATGGAATTCAATCCAGATAGGGATTTTAGTTGGTTTGGGTCCTCTAGGGTTTAATCTAATGTACCATTTAGAAAATGTAACTCGGGTACTCTTAATCAACGATTGCCCCTTAGAGATTATTGATAAAGCATTGTTAGAATCTTCAAAGAAAACATGAAAATAATTAATGTGGAGATATTGATTGTGGTTGACAAAGGCCTCTACTTTCCCAATTTAATCTCATCAAGTGCTTCAATAGCTCTTGTGAGGTCCAAAGGCCATTACATAATCCAATCACCACTCTTTCAGATACCTAAGCTTGCCAAACACCTAAAGAATTTCTATCAATGACTAGGGCATCTTCTTAATCATCACTTACATTACTGTCAACTACTAATCTCTAAGCATTAGCCTCAGCATGATGATAATCTCTATTAACAAAGGGACCACGAGTGTGAGAAATGTTACCTGTATCTTGTAAAAAATCAAAGATAAAGGGGTTAACAATACCCATGGAGCGAGTAGTCTCTGGATAAGTTCGCTTTGGGGATTCAAAGTTCTCAGTTCCCGTGACTAGCCACCGTTGTAAAGCACATGGTGAGAAGTGTTGAGTCTTGCATTCACCGAGCTAGAAACATTAGCCATTGGCAAAGAAGTCAAACCATTCATTAAGGCATCGTGAAGCACCATGACCTCCCCTCTCGGGAAGGTGGGAGGATGAAGTACATGACAACCGTAGACATGCAATTCTTTATGACATGAGACACCTAACCAACTCTGTTCAAACATGCAAGCAAAAGTCACAGAAGAAGAAACCCTAGAGCGACAGACACTCCACAAGGCTAACTTGCTTGAGTTGAAGTTCTTTAGAAAAAGGGTCACTAATTGATATGAAACACCTTAAATTAACTTGTACAAGACCTCCTATCATATTCATGTACGTCACACACGACAGAGTTGCTCTCCTTGCCATGTCGACCGACCTTCTTTATTTTTATACACTATCCTGCACTTGCCTATGTGAGATTCAATATCCATTTCCACATTTGGCAGCCAAGACCTAAAATTGACTTGCATTTTGCGTGTCAAAGGCCATTTGGCCTTTCAAAAACAGGTCTTTTTGGAAGCTTCCTATCAAATGACATTTTGTCTTTAAAAAACAGGTGTTTTTGGAAACTTCCTATAAAATGATAGGCCGGAATTTGTCATTTGCCCGTAATTATACAACTCACACACACACATATATATATATATATATATATATATATATATATATATATATATATATATATATATATATATATCACCTTCTGGCCGTGAAATTTAGGCCCTGTTGGCAGCTGCGTTGTGACTCGTTTAACGTTCCTCGTTTCCTCCACCCTCTAATACGCGTGCGCCATATTAGAGACGCACAGTAGCATTCGTCACCGTGGCCGCAGTGCCCACGTGAAAATGAGGGAACGGAGGAGCGCCCTGGACCCTGGTCGTGTGTTATGGTAACGCGCGTGCGAGTCCGTGACGGGGGCGCACGCGAGGACGCAGCAGTAGACGGCCTCTGGAGACTGGAGGTTGATCATAGAGATCGTACGGAATAGCAGCTCGAAGAACTTCTTCGTGGAAAGAAGCGTGGCGTTGCAGGTGATGGCACTCGTGCGGAGGCAGAGAAGCAGGAAACCTCATTAAATGAAGGTGCTCATTCTCACGGTGGTTTCTCGCGTAGAGTCGCGCTCTCGGACGGAGTAGAATTGTAGAACTACAGATTCTTTTTTTTTTTTGAGAGAACAGAGAAATTAAAATTGATACAGGGAAACAAAAAGAGATACAACAGCCCTTCCACCAGGAAGGAAAGCCTTACATCTTAAGGCTTTTTAAATGCCATCTGATGAAGTCTATCATTCTAATTCTAGTACAGTTAGAGGTTTGGAGCAATTTGGATCTCCACTTATTACAAGGGTACTTAGTAAGAATGACATGGGGACTGTCATCAACTGTGGAGTTACTACAAGCTTTCCTGTTACACCAATCCATGAGCCTATCAAGCCCCATCATACAGGGGATAAAATGGTCTTTACAATGTTTATCAAATATTTTGCTGCAATGGTCTTTCCAAATTGCCCACAGGATGTGAGCTCTCATCAGCTGCCATAAAACAATGTCCATTTTGTTAGCTTCTCCAATAAGAAAAACTCTGATGTCTGGGGGCTTAACACCAGCAGTTTGACAGTAAAGGAAAAATACAATCTAGTATCTGATAGCATTTTTGCATCTGAAAAAAAAGTGATCCAAATCTTCATCCATACCACAGAAAGGACAATTCCCTGTACCAATTTTAATTTCCCTGGCCTTGCTGCCAGTCCAAACACCTCTATGCAGGATTAACCAGAGAAGGTAGGAGTGTTTAATAGCCACTGGAAAGGACCATACACACTGAAATCTATATTTCCATTGTTGGGCAGTCCAGGAGAGACACCACTTTCTGTTAAGTTTAACAATCAACTGACTGTTACTGATGCCAGTCCGTTTGAAGTTAGAGAACATATCATGAGAAACTTCAGCTAGACTGATATTCTTCACCCACAGATTGGACTCTATCTTATCCAGGAGCTCTGCCCTTTTATCCAGCAGGATCTGTTTACAGGCAAAAGACAAGTAATCAATGCTCATAATTTGCATAACATCCATAACATTACCATCATTAGTCAAGTCTTTCCAAATCTTGAAACCCTTTTTTCTACATTTATTCCATCTGATGGGTAAAGGAGAGTTGAAATCTTTATTATGCCAGCCAATCCACAGAGATTCCTGCATCAAAAAAGAGTAGTTATATTGAAACCAAACAGGGAGTTTGTATTCCTTTTTAATAGTCATCCAGGATTTCCAAAAATTGCATATTAGCACACTTCCTTTGGGAACAAAAGTAACAGGAGAAACAATAACATCCCAGATATCAAAGTTAGTCCAGCTCTTATTCTCTGCTATCCAAATTTTGAAATATTTCTTTTGATGAGACAGGCCCAAAAGTCCTCAGAAGAGATTGCTCTGTGTATCCATTTGGCTGCCAGCTGTGTAGCAAGTCTAGAAGGACAGATCAATCCGAGGCCTCCATCAGCCTTCTTCATGCAACAAGTTCTCCATGCCACCTTGGGGATCTTGCTTCCTCCCCATAAGAATCTTCTAGCCAGAGAGATAGCTTGACCCAACTGCTTCTTAGTAGGATGCCAACAAGACAAAAAGTAGGTCAGACAAGGAAGAATATAGTGCTTGAGGACAAAGGATCTTTGAGAAATGTTATCCTGAAAATCAATCCATAATTTTTTTTTTTTTTTTTAACTTGTCAAGTACCCAACACCATCTTTGTTCTTGAGTAGCCTCAAAGCCCATGGGAATGCCCAACAATCTGAAGATGGAGCCCTTTTTTATGATCTCACAACCTGCATTTTTGACACAAGCTGGAATACAACCATTAGAGGGAAAAAACCAGTCTTATCATGATTAACAATAGAGCCACTGGCCATACAAAAGGTATTAAGAAATTAAGAAAAGCTTTAGCAGAAGAATCAACAGCTTTCATAATGAGGTTAGTATCATCAGCAAACATTTGAAGACACAACTTGGACTGGGCTTGAGGGATCTCAATACCCTTAATGAAACTTTGGTTAATGGAGTCTTTCACAAGCCAACCTAATGCATCAGAAGTGATAGCAAAGAGAAGGGGAGCTAAAGGACATCCCTGACGAATAGATCTACAAATCTTGAAGGGGGAAGATAAATGACCATTCATAGCAACTTTAGAGTGAGCATTACCAAAAAGAATGCTAGTGTACTTAATAAAGTTTTTTCCCAAGCCAATATCATGTAAGGACTGAAGAATAAAATCCCACTCAATCCTATCATAAGCTTTGTCAAAATCTATTTTAAAAAAGAAGGTGTCAATGTTCAACTCTTTGGTATACTCATAACCTTCCCAAATGGAGATGATAGCATCAAGGATGTACCTCCCTTTTATAAAACCTTTTTGCTCAGGAAGAATGATACTGTCCATCAAAGGACTCAACCTTCTGGCCAAGGAGGAGGCAAAGATTTTATACAGAGAAGTCAGACAAGAGATAGGTCTCCAATTGTTAAGATCTTCTTTAGAACCTCTTTTGTGAATAAGCTTAATGACACCAGTATTTATGAAAGCAGAAAGAGATCCTCTTCTCATGGCTTCTTGCCAGATCCAGAGAATAATGGGCACCAACACTTCTTTGAACTCTTGAAAAAATTCATTGGGGATACCATCATGCCCGGGGGACTTGCCAGGCCTCAATTTACTAATGGTTTCTCTAACCTCACCAGCAGAAAGAGGGAGGTCAAGGAGGGAGACCAAGCCAGCAGGAACCATTTTCTTCCTTATCTGGGCAATGGCAGCTCTTGCACTCCAGACAAGCTCCCCTCTCTTGGGAGGCATAGAGAAAACATTGGTAAAGAAGCAGACAGCCTCCTGAAGGTTTTCTTCCATGGAAGAGGCCAAACGACCATTTCTTTTTCTAACCAGGGGGATGAAGTCCCTGGTTTTTTTCTTTCTCATAATCTCAAACATATTCTTGTTAGGCTTATCAATTTTACCAGCCCAAAATTCTCTGGACGTGACAAGGGCACCACGAGCAAGAAGATAGTCTTCTTGCCTCACTTTTTCCTGGAATTCAAGGATCTTGTGATTCTTAACATGGTTAGGAATTTTAGAGTTCCTTATATTATCTATCTCTTTCAGTGATAATCATCATCCTTCTCTTGATTCTAGTAAGCCTAGCTTTCTTTTTATAGACCGTAAGAGCTCTTTGAACTTCTTTGATCGACTCCTCCCAGGCCTTAAAAGGGGAACAACCCAAGATAAAGTGCTTTTGGAAGATATACTGAACATGGTCTCTAACAATAGGAATTCTAATTAAAGACATATCCAGATGAGGCCAACCCGCCCTGTAGCTAGGGTTATTACTCATAAATTTAGCAACAATCGGAACATGATCAGACAACTGAAGGGAAGGATCAACAACACAGTTACAATTCCAAAAGGACTGAAATCTATTGGTGTTCAAATACACTCTGTCCAACCTAGCAGACAAAAAGTTGTTGACACTTCTATTATTCCAGGTATGGCCAGTGTTGATGGAAATATCCATGAGATTATGAGTAAGAACCATATTTAACCAGCTATTTTTTTCACTACCAGACAGGATGTTGTGAATGTTACCATTTCTATCAACCGAATCCGTGACCATATTGAAATCTCCAGTGAGAATGATATCACCTGTCAGCTTACCAATTTCTTCCCAACACTTGGACCTGTTGACAGAGCAGTTAGAAGCATAAACACTGACAATGGTAAAATTCAGGGGTTCCTTACACCTAAGAGCCACCCACTGATTGGTGTCACTTACAATCACTTCTTCAACCAAATTTTCCAGATTGGTTTTGATACCAACAGCTGCTCCACCTTTACTACAATGATTAGTATGAAACCAAGAGACATTACTGTTAACAGACTTAAGATTAGAGATCAGAAGATGACCATTAATTTTAATTTCCTGAAGGCAAATGAAATCAGGTATCAAGGACACATCAGTTAGCCACTTGTTTATTACTTTACCTGTGACAGGGTCTAAAAGACCTTTAGTGTTAAGGGAGACAAGTTTGAGGCAATCCATTAAAGATAAAAAAAAAGGAGGAGAGTTTACTTCTTATGATTCTTGAGAGGTTTGACTGCCGAGGTGGAGCTTCTGACCACCTCTTTCCTTTTTGACTTTTTCTTTTCTCTTGCAATAGGACTATCAGAAGCCATAGAAAGATCCATATTGGAAGTTTCAAATTCAGCCTACATAGTTTCTTCATCACTTTTGTTTAGTTGCTCAATAAAAATATCATCCATGGTTCTAAAGTTTTTCTTGTACCACGTTAATGTTAGAGGAGGAAGGAAGATCACCTGAGGATTTACCTTTTTTCCCAACAATGGTCCAACCTGATTCATCCTTACAGTGATCAGCTTGCACAGAAGCACTGGTCAAAGAATTATCTTTATCATCACTACCTGTATCTGCAGCAACATCAGTATCACAATCTTCCAAAATTTGATAAGGATTGCTAATTTCTCTAACCAACACTTCAGGTTTCTGGACATTGTTATGTGTTTTCCTTCTATTCTTAACAGGAGCCTTCCTAAACATATGGTCTGAAGGAGCAGCATCCTCTTTAACAGAATTAACAGTTTGCTTCTTATTAACCTCATCATTGCTGCCTTTGGTTTTAGTAGCCACTAGACCAGGACAGTCTCTAATCAAATGTCCTTGCTTATAGCAATGAAAACAGGCATTGGGAAGGTTCTTGTAAAAGACTTTTTGCTCATGCAGTTTTAAACCTTCCGAGTTCTTTATCACTAACAAGGATTTAACAGTCTTAGAAATGTCTACTTCAATCAACATTTGAGGGTCCCATTTAGGATTGAAAGCATTTTTTGGTCTCTGACCCAACACTTTACCAATGAGGTTTCCCAGTTGTTGAAGCCAGGGATAGAATTCCACAGGTAAATCTGGAAATTCAACCCATACAGGAACCTTAGATGGTTTGTCCCCCCTAGGGTTAAACTTAGGATACCACTTGAAAAAGGAAATAGGGGTATTCCTAATTATCCAATGTCCTTCCGCAATTACCTGCATTGCATTATTGGCATCTTCAAAAAAAAATAGGAAGTAATTATTGGGGAGGTACTGTATGTGTTTAACAAATAGCCCTCTGCTCTCCCAATTGATTCTCATCCAAGTTTTTAGATTTTCCTGAGCAGGCCGAGGACCATGACATAGCCCTATCACTACCTTCTCTGACAGGTGATTATTCCAAGAATCAAGAGAAGAACTATCAATAATAAGAGTAGAATCGTCCTTATCCTTTTCAATATCTTCTAGGTTAATAAAATGCGGGGAGTTCTTAACCTCAGAGACATTCTCACAAATGTTTTCTTTGCCTTTATAATCACCGTTAGGGTTAAGAGAAGCATGCATACCTTTCAGTCCTTGAGCATTGAACATTGAAAATGGAGCTTGAGCCGAGGATTGGACGGCATTCGAGTACGACTGACCACCATGTCTTGGAGGGGAAGGAAAAGAGTTTACCTGCACGTTACCCTGAGCAGACTGGTCACCGAAGCCAGAGTGTATACCAGATTTCATTACACAGGTGTCGAATACGGGGTTGATCATGGAGTTCAACGAGCTCATCGGTTCACTTGAACAAGCAAGACCATTCCTAAGCGCCTCATGAAGCGCCATCCTGAAAGAGAGGACGCAGTCCGACAGAACCCCCCCCCCTAGGGGGCAACCAAACAACGAGCAACCCATCCTGCGGAGGAGAAATCGAAGAAAACCCTAGCTCGTCTTGTCACTCTCCATCGCCCAGTAAAAGAGACGTTGTTGCCCGCACTAGAACTACAGATTCTGCTTAGCAAGGTGGTCATGATTCCGAAGAGGAGGCAATGAGCTGGAGCCTTGAAGTATAGTAGGTTGTGCTTCATCTTTACCCTATTCTGAGTGCTTCCTCTCCCCACTTCCTCGTTAACTGCCTCATATCATAACTGTATTATTCTCCATGCACGTGGTGACATCGCGTCGTCGAGCCATGGAGACTGGAGTGTTAATTTTCGACGACTGGATTGACCGTTTTTTTTAGGGTGAAATAGTATGTATTAACCAAAGAAAATGTATTAAAATGAATTCATAGTGGTTGGCATACTAGTAAAACATAGGACCTTTAGTGCAAGCCCGCATAGCCTAGTGGCTGATGCCTTGAAGATGTGGGAGGAAGTCGTGAGTTCATGTCTTGGCTGGACATGTTCATGAACTCATGCTGGGTGCCTCTACCTTACAAGGTTGGATGTGTGAGTGTGTATTTCCAATTCATTGTACTCTAAAAATGAAAAAAAGCACAGGACCTTTGGCTATGATGTGTACTCTTCAAATCGAAAGTGTGGCCTGTCATATGATGCTTAGAAAGTGTGGATAAGGGGGATCTAGATATTGCATAAGTTGTTCATTTCAATCTTTCAAAAATAACTCAAACAAGAGTAGGTCGATGACCGAATTTCCACAAAAAAGAAAACAGAGAGTACGACATGATGGGAAAACTCTTATGACTCTTGATCCTCATGCCAAAGAGCACTACTGGACTACTGATGGAAGCCTTAATGAGATTAGTAGCAAAGCTAACTGCAACCCTATTTTTCCACGTCTTGGAGACGAATTCTCCTTTCATGGCATGCCATAGGGATGTTGAATAATGACGGACCACTACTTTGAGAAACACCTATTCCCAGTTCTATATTTGATTGACTTGCAAGATTCTTTGCAATGTATTATAGATATGTGTGTTTATGACTAGAAAAGATAACGTGACCTTACTCATTCTTTTCCCTAAAGCATCTCTTGCATGAACGATGGCAAATGTGAATTCATAAAGCTTCATTGATGGTCCATATTTCTTTAACACTTTGGGCCTTGGACTATGAGGTGAGGGGTTCAAAACATAGGGAATGGATGAGTAGTTCAATGATCGAAACTCTCCACAAACAAGTATTTATCACAACATCTAGTAATGTATCTTGGGTGATTGTGTCTTTGACCTCTCTTTAGCGGGGGGGAGGGGCAAGTAAGTGTTCAATCCCCATGGGCTACAATGGTTGGACAACTCCCCAATCTTGAATTGAGATGAAGATGGTGGCCTTAGAGGACATATTTTCTTGGATTTTAGGCATCCTTTGTGGGTTTTATCGACAATGGCAAGGATTGTGTGTGTTGTAATGTTGGTCCACCACTTTAACCTAGTCTCCTCATCTTCCCTTAGGACCATCCTTTCCAAGTTCCTTTCCATAGTGAGCCTTCAAACTCTGTTAATCGGTGGTAAGTTCTATGTATTCTACACCTACTTGTGTGAGATTCAAGGGGTGCAATGGGCACTATGTCATTCTTTGTACAGATGCACTTTTAGTTACTTCAAGCATAGAGATATGCACATCATATGATTGAAGTCCTCTATTATAGAATTTATCATAGGAGGACAATTTTCTTGGCTTCATTGAGGTGATGCACAAAACTTTGAACTTCATATCCCATTCCCTTCTTTAAGAAATCATGCACCATCTTCTATTTTGTATCAAAATTCACCTCTTTTTTACCTTGAGGGACATCCTCGAATGGAATCCTCTCCTTCCATGGTATCCCTTTGGTGTAAAGATCAATAGTAAAATTTTATAATTTGATACGTTTGCTTCACTAAGTACGTATTGGCTTCTAAGATGAACCCAATCCTAAAGCTTAGCCTCATGGTAAGGTTAATGTCTTTTACTTGGATCAATGTATTGTTTCTAGAGTCCCAATGATCCTTCCAACTATAAAAATCTTTCATTCATATCTTCTTCGATACACACACACACACACACACACACACACACACACACATATATATATATATATATATAATCTCACATGAAAGGATATGTATGATAAGTATAGCAGGGAATCTGCAGAAGTATAAATGAAAGGGGATGTCCACGACTTTGTATGTGCTCTAGATCTGAGCAATTGGGCTCATTGCAGAGCATTTCTTGCTGCACAGAAAGCTTGAAGAACTAATATCCCATGTAAATTATGTCCTCAATCACAATTCCAGGTCAGCAATGCCTAGAACACTGTCACCCTCTCAAGCTCTGACAACAACTTTCTTGGGTCAAAGGTTTGGTAAGCTCTACTTTCCTGTAGTGGATTTTAAGTGTCCAACAGGCAATGCAAAGAAAATAAGACTTCACATGATATCATTTCCACAACCAACTCATCTACTTTGAGATGAATTTGCAACTGTGTTAATTGAAGAAAATAGAAGTTAAGAATTCATTTCTCCTTTATAATAACCAGTACAACATCAACATTGTTTCATTCACTAGAACAGGGAGCTGCATAAAAACATGAGCACTAGTATCAAATCCTGATACAAAGATGCATGTAATTGGATTCACAACTAACTTGATGCACAAAACTAAAAGAATGAATTGAAACTACTAGTATTTCAGTTTCCTCAGTACAAAAACATGCGCTAATGTTTCATAAAAAATTATTAGTACACTCAGAATTCACTTTTGATACACCCTCTAAAAGCATACAGGTAAACCAAATTAAGTTACCTCCACAAAATGTTTATAGAGTGCTTTATATATTCTTTGCACATCAGGATGCTCCAACTCCAAATCCATTTCTTTGCTAATAATATCAAGTCCAAAATGCTGAAAGGTGATATGTCCTTAGTGGAGCCCGTTCAAGAAAATTGTTTTATAAGACAAACAAGATTACTGCAAGAGTTCCACATGAATCATTTAGAAGATGAAAAAGAAAACCTTATAGACAAGCCCTGCGCTACTCAATTTGGTGCAGAATCCAAAATCGAAATTTGTATCAAATCCTTTTTGGTGATGATCAAATCGTAATCTTTCATGATCATAAATACCACCAACATCCAAAACTGCATCCAAGGATTCCAAGATCTGAAAGCAAAAACCTCTCTCTCTCTCTCTCTCTCTCTCTCTCTCTCTCCCTCTCCCCTCCCCCTCCCCCTCCCCCCCCCTGCCACCCCGGCCCATGTGTTGCACTTGTGAGACAAGGAGAAGGAAGGAATATACACGCGATTCCCTAGCTTGGTGGAGTATGAGAATGGACTCTTTGTGTATGTATAAACAATCAAGATATCTTCCTCATCTTAAATCTAGTGTGATGTCAAAAATGTCTGCACCATTATGCAACAATCTTTTATGTGCTCCATTCCTATTCCTAATTTGAATGTCTATGATGGCAGTTTCTTGTCCATATGTACTAGTTAGATGGAAATATTTATTAGTTATTTTATGCTTTATTGCACCTTGATTTTCTACAGAATTTTAATTGATGACCTATTACATAATTGGAATTTGAAACTCATTTCAAAATAGGCAAAAACTCTATTCATCCTCTTTGGGTTGATACTTTTTGTATTGTTTATCCATTTTGTAGAGTGATTACTTCGATGGGCCGAAAAGAGAAATGCAACAAATTGTGTAGAACCACATGTTTTGAATCTATTCCTGATCTTTTTTTGATAGTTTATGACTATTACTTTCCAATCTCAGTTCTAGTTTTACTACAAAAATCATGAGTTTTATTTGATAGACTCTTGTTCTAGTCAAATTGTATCATTATAGCTTCATATGCGCTTGATAATAATTTTCATCCCCATGGATTGCACATTTGTTTGAAAAAGAGCTATACTATCCAAGGAGAGGACTATTTTGAGATTCAAACGCTCAATGTTTTTCATTTTTCCCCATCAAAGTCATATTTGTGCATCATTATTTAAAGAAGGCAATGAACATTGTTCCACAATATTAAAAAGCTACATGAAGATATTGATGGTGATGATTGGGTAGAATTATTTCAAATGATCCTTCATACTCTTGATTTTCATTTTTTGAAAAATATTCATTTTAGTGTCTCAAAGTATGAGACCTCATATGACATTTTGGAAAAGCTACACAATATGTATGAGAAAAACTTTATTATAACACAACCTATCTAATGAAAGGCATTATGAAGTTCCTTTTAATGATAAAGATAATGTTTCCACTTATCCCAATAAATTTTTTACAAGTTTTTTCTGATAGATGCAACCTCAAAGGATACTTATGGATGATGTGGTGAAGACTTTCTTGTTATTATGCACAATTCCAACCTCATGTGGTAATTCTCGTACCCAATGGTAATTTGGTTCAGAATGAAATTTATGGTATATTTTTCTCGTAAAGAGATTCATTGAGGCTATGTGGTCACCAATCATAATAGAGATGATTGGATACTAATCATGTACATCATATGGCTATCAACATATGATATACATGATCTTAAGCATGGAAATGATAGAAATTTGGCAAACTCAAGAATATGAATAAGCATGAAAAATGTGATAAAAACAAGAATGAGTCTTTCAAAAGAACCAATTAGAGTTACATTTGAAGAGAAACATGGATATATGTTTTGTCAAACTTTCTTTCTCTCCATGAACACAAAAATCTCTCACTCTCACACACACTCTCCTCTTGCACACACAATATAAATGTTGCAAACCTTCATCTATTTCACTTCTCAAAATGAACATAGCATACAACAGAGAGACATCACATGTAAACACACACACGTACATACATTGTGAGAACTTGGAGAAGCTTGGAAGTCATAGAAATATAAGGTAGAAAGTGTTGAAGTTTGGTCCAGCTAACCAACACATGAACAACCCTTGTATTCTTGGAAAGTCAAATACACGTTATAGGTTTATGGTTAATGCAATAAAATCCACTATGTACTTTGGATAGTCAATGAGAAATGTTTGGTGCAAGACACATAAGCTTGCACAATGATTAGCCAAGAGAACTTGCTATTATAGGTTGAATCATACAACTTCAAATGGTCCGAGAAGCCAGCCTGATTACAATTGATAAAATTCCTTTTAAAGGAATTTCACTCATAGGGTCGAGTAGTTAAAATGCACAAGATATGGAATTATCATCAACCTATGTGATAATTAAAAGCTTAACTCTAATTGGTGGTAGTCCCAACTTTTCAAAGATGTGCAGAGATAGACCCTTTGAACATAAAAACTAAATTTCTCACAATATACTAAACCAAATGCTAGAAAAAGTTGTATACATGAAGTAGAAACTATTGCCTTTCCAATGAATGTTGAACTATAAAGCTTACATCACTATAGAAAGAGAACTAGCCTCTTCAATTGGACTGAATGTGGAGGTGATTATTTAGAGATTGAAGAAGACCAAAGTTGAAGATCAAAATGTATGTGTGTATTGATCTAAGTTAATGTAAAAAGGATTATGATTCTTTATATAGAATCTTTGAGTATCTCTTAAATCATCATCAAATATTGAATTAAAATTACCACGTGGATTTTGTTTGTTGTGATGAAGAAATCACTTTCGTACAGTCTAGGAAAAGTAAGAATCTAATTTTGACTTTGATTTAGTGACTGATTGATCACCAAAATTAACAACCTTCAAACTTGTGGAATTTCTTCTTTGCATTTTATCCTTTTACAAAAACAAAACTCAAAGCTTTTACATAAATGAGAGATCCGTAAGAGATCCTTATGAGATACCATAAATGCTTTTACATGGATGAAGATTCTCAAGAAGTATCCTATCACTTCGATCCATTTCAATAAAGTATTTAGGACTAGAGCAAGCCCTTCTCAAGCATGATGCAAGCTTGATGATCTAACAACTTCCCCTCCAGCTAAATCATGCTTGAGTCTTCATTGTATGATACGTTCAATACGTGCTATTGACTTAAATATGCAAAGTTTGATTCCATCAAGTGCCTTTGTCATCATATCTTCTACCTACCTTTCAGTTGGAACAAAAGAAATGTCAATCTCCTTGGCCATGAGCTTCTCCCTGATGAAGTGGTAATGAACCTCCATGTGCTTGGTTCTTGCATGGAAAATAGGGTTTGGTGCTAAGTGCATAGAGCTCATATTAGCTCCAAATATATGAGGTTTTGAACTCATATGTCCCAAATGAGTTCAAAACCTCTATATTGTGCTTCAATTAAGGATAATGCAACTATTGGTTGCTTCTTAGAACTCCAGGATACAAGTTTTGAACCTACAAATGCTAAGAAGCCTGAAGTACTTCTCCTATCATCCTTGGATCTTGCCTAATCTACATCTGCGTATAGCTTGAGATATAAATATGATGAATAAGGATAGAATATACCTTCATTGATTGTGCCCTTGGGGTACTTGAGTACTGTCTTAGGTGCATCCTTATGTGGTCTTCTTGGAGAGTGCATGAATTGATTTAGCACTCCTACACTGTATAAGTTATCTATCCTTGTATTATTAGCATAGATCAAGCTACGTACAAGCTTTGATACTCTTTAATGTCTTCAATCTGCTCACCTTCATAAACACTAAGTTTATGATTCATTTCCAAACATATTCCTGCAAATTTAGCATTCTCCATTTTGAATTTCAAAAGTAGATCCTGGATATACCTCCATTCAGTCAAGTACATCCCTTGGTATGTATATATGACCTGCATACCTAAGAAAAATGCAAGCTCACATAAATCAGTAATTTTGAACTCTTCATGCATATGCCTTTTGATTCTTTGTATTCCATTCAAGTCATCACTATCATAATTATTTCATGTACATATACACACAAATAGATAAGTTCATTGTGAACCTTATTGATGAACAAAGAAGGATTCGCATTGCTTGACTTGAAACCTTGATCTTGTAGATAGGTTAGTAATCTGAAATTCCAAGATCTAGGAGCTTCATCTTGGAAACTGGTGAGAAATTCTCCTCATAGTCTATGCCCTGCGTTTGAGCACATCCTTTAGCAACAAGTCTGGCTTTGTATCTACGAATTGACCCATCAAAATTTCTTTTTAGCTTATAGACCCATCTGCAACCTATTACCTTATGATTGGTTTGCATTGGGACTAACTCCCATGTGTCTATTTCCTTCAAGGCTTCTATTTCTTCTTTCATGGATTTCTCCCAATTAGGGTTTCCTTTTTCTTCTTCATATGTTGAAGTTTCCTTTGAAATTGAATTTTTTTCCAAATAAATAGAGTGCATTGTTAAATGTAGAGTCATATCCATACCTTTCATGTTGCTTTCTCTCCCTTGTTGATGTTCTAGGAGTATGCTTGGAACGTTGCCCACATTCTTGCATTTTGACCTTTCCTCTTGACTTCAAGAGCTTATAGCCTCTTTCCTTCTCATCTTTATTATCATCAAATTCACTTCTTGATTCTTGCACCTATGTACCATGCTTGCTACCTACTGGATGGAAATTATAATCAAGATCATAAGGTAAGTTTAACTTCTGTTTGTCCTCATCATACCATGACCTATGTTCTTCAAATACAACATCCTTGCTAGTGGTAAATTGTTATATGGATGGATTATAGAACCATTAAGCCATTTGAGTTGAATCATAGCCAATAAGTATTGCCTTGGTTGCCCTTTTATCCAGTTTACCTCTGATTTGTGAAGGTACATGTAGAGAGGCTAAACAACCAAATACCTTGCAATGAACTAGACTTGGTTTTCTACCATCCCAAGCTTCATAAGGAGCATACCTTGAAGATATTTGGATGGAGTTCTATTCACAAGATATATAGCAATTGAGATTGCTTATGCCCATAAATAATGTGGTAGCTTCTTCTCTTCAAGCATTGTCCTTGTTGATCCAACTAGGGTCTTGTTTCTTCTCCCTATAATTCCATTCAGTTGAGGAGAGTACATGGTGTTCAATTCTGCCTTTATCCTAGAAATACTCATCAAAATATTTGGAGAAGTATTCTCCCCCTCTAATAGATATGAGTTTCTTCAATGATCTATCTGTATGATCTTCCACATGTGCTAGATACTTTTGAAGCATTCAAACACTTCACTTTTATTCTCGATAAAGTACATAACTATACACCTACTGTGATCATCAACAAAAGATACATAGTACCTTGAACCTACTAATGAGGATTCTTGACTTGGTCCCCACACACTAGTGTGTACAAGGTGTAAATGATTGTTGTTAAATATAGATTTTGTAGTTAAATGGTTGTCATTGTACCTTCCCAATCTCACAAGCATCACATCTGTTGGTCATGTGTTGCTTTGTTATGTTTGGTAGCCTTAGAACACTTTGATCACTGCATATATCCTTCAAGGTTCTTTCATTCATATGAGCAAGTCTCGTATGCCACACTTCAAGCTAACTTAGGGTTTGAGACCCAAAGTTGAATAGAGCTATGTTCATGGTTTCTTCTACTTCAAAAGTAAAGAGTCTACCATGCTTCTCACCCTTTTCTATCTTCTTGAAGCCTTAACATGGATCTTCAACAAAAGATCCATGTTGGATGAACCTAGCTTTCAAGCCTTTTTCAATTATTCAGCCTACACTTATTAGGTTTTTAGTGATAATGGGTACATAGAGAACCTTACTGAGAATACTTGTCCTACCATTGGGAGCTTTGACATTAACAACGTGGAGTGCGTTGGGCATTCCAAGTGAGATAGAAGAGCAACATTACTTCCAACATGATTTGAACAACCTGGATCTATGTACAACAAATGTTCATCTTATTTACCTTCTTTGTGACTAAGATTCACTGGAAGTAATGAATCTTCATGTTATTGATCTTCCAAATAGTTGTTGAAGTATCTTATATTGTGACTTCTGTGGTTGTTGTTGAAGGTGTGGCCTTCCATTGAACCAATAATTTTGAGTGGTATGGTGGGTCTTGTTACACACGGAAAAAGGTTGAAAATCCTATCCTTTTGATTTGTCATGATTTGATCTTTTCTTCGTCCCTTTCCACTTGCTCTTGCCTGCATAGTATTCTTGGGAAATCTCCTCATCATCATCTTCCTTCTACTTACCTTTGTGCTTCTTGTCTTTCTTATCTGCATAAAAAGCACTTGTTGAGTTACCTTGATAAGAGTTACCTTCCTTCAAAATTTTTTGGCCTCTTGATTGAAGAGTTGTCCAAGGAATATGTTGAAATCAAGATTTTGTACATTCATGATGAGATCATAGACCGTAGCAAAAGATTGTCATTGATTATCACTTTTGATTGCGTTTGGAATTTGCCTCATCATAACCTCTTCTTGAATCAAATCTGTAATAGATGCTAATTGATTTGCAATCTCCTTGAAACTCATGGCAAACTCTATGATAGTTTAATTTGGTGTCTTCTTCATTTGGTTGAACTCATTCCATAGATGTTTCTTTCTAGCTATGGTGCTAACAAAAAAAAAGGTCTCAAGTGCATCCCAAGTCTATTGAGATGTTTTGCATCCTCTAATATGTGGTAATAAGAAATTAGAGATAGAGTTTAAGATGTATAACCTAGATTGAGCATCTCTTACACACCAAAGTATGAGTTTCTCTATCTCTTCTTGTGTAGGTCCTCCTTTGGATCTTGGAGTAGGCATAACTCATCACCTGCTACAATTCCATAAAGATTCCTACCTTGCAAGTAATATTCCATTCTGATTTGCCAAGAAGCATAGTTGATCCTATCAAGCTTCTCAATCATTTAGGGAAAGCCATCAACCATCTTGATGTAGCTCTCATACCACTATGAGAACTTGTAAAAGTTTGAAAGTAGTAGAAATCTGAGGTACCAAGTGTTGAAGTTTGGTCCAACTAACCATCACAAGACGAGCCCTTGTATTTTTGAAGAGTTAAATAAACCTTATAGGCTTATGATTAATGCAATAAAATTCACTATGTAATTTGGATCATCAATGAGAAATAATTGATGCAATACATATAAGCTTGCATAATGACTAGTCAAGAAAACTTGCTATTTTGGGTTAAATCATACAACTTCAAATGCTCAAAGTAGCCAGTTTGATTACAATTGACCAAATTCCTTTCAGATGAATATCATACATAGGTTTGGGTATCTAAAATGCACAAGATATGGAATTATCATCAACCTACTTGATAATTAAAATCTTAACTCTCATTGGCGGTAGTCTGGACTTTTTAGGGATGTGTAGAGATAGACCCCGAGACCATAAAACTAAAGTTCTCACAATCTACTAAACCGAATGCTGCAAAAAATTGTACATATTATGGATACACTATTAAATTTCTAATAAATGCTCATTCATAAAGTTTGAATCACTATAGAGGGATAAATAGCCTCTTCAATTTAACTGAACTTGGAGATGATAATGCATATATTGAAGAAGAGCAAAGTTGAAGATCAAAACATATATGTGCATTGATCTAACTTAATGTGCAAAGGATTGTGAGTCTTTATATAGAATCTTTGAGCCTTTCATGACTCTTCATCAATTTGAATTACCACGTAGAGTTCGTTTG
>CM035422.1:111183649-111186149 GCA_020310875.1 Ceratopteris richardii | reverse complement strand
CCTTTCCACCCTGCATATTGAACCTGAGAAGTACTTTGGATATGTACTCACTTTGAGATAAGTATATGCATTTTTTACTCCTATCACGAGTAACACACATGCCAAGAATATGTAATGTTTGACTCAACTTCTTCTTGAGAATTGACAAGTCATAAGAGGACTTCGTAGTAATCAACATACCATTGACATAATGTATCAAGCATATCAAGCTACCATCTGGGCATCTCTTTGTGTAGAGACAATGATCCTCATTGCTTCAAGAATAGCCTTGAGACTTCATAAAAGCATCATAATTTTAGTACCATTGTCTAGGGGAATGTTTAAGTCCATATAAGCTCTTCTTGAGCTTACAAACTAGACTTTCTTTGCTAGGAACCCCTTTGGTTGTTCCATATAGATCTCATATGTAAGATCTCCATGCACGAAAGCAATTTTCACATCCATTTGGACTCGCTCTAAGTCTCCATTGCAATGAATCGAAGCAACATGCATAGGGTAGTCATCTTGACCACTGGAGAGAAGATTTCCTCAAAATCAACACCATGTTGTTGCTTAAAACCCTTTGCAACAACTCGTGCTTTATACTTTGGAGAAGGACTATCTGATGTGAATTTCAACTTATATACTCATTCACATGGTAAAGTTTTCTTGTCCTTTGGCAAATGTACTAAATCCCAATTACCATTCTTATGAATAGAATCTAACTCACTCTTCATGTCACGCTCCCACTTGACATGATACGTTGTCTGTATAGACTCTTTGTAGCAAGAAGGCTCACCAACATCTGTTAGCATAACAAAATCCAAACTGGGAACATATCTATCAGGTGGATGTGAGACATGCGTAGAGTGTCTCAATGATTGTTGAACAGGAACATTTGCAAGCTGATCTGATCACACATTCTCTTGAACATCCCTATGTGCAACATTTTTATGCATGCTAATTGGAGGACCAATATCCTCAAAAACCACTCTTCTCACTTCAACCTCCTTAATGGGCTGTTTATGCATCTTAGACTCGTTGAAAATGACATCACTACTGTTGATCATTGATCGATGTTTTAGGATCCCATAAGCAATATCCAAATTATCCATCTCGACCATATCCAAGAAAAATTCATTTCTTTGACTTATGGTCCAACTTTTGTCTATGAATCTTGCGTATATGAACATATGCTTCACACCCAAAAACTCAAAGATGATCATAATATGGTGGCTTCCATGTCCATAACTTTGCCGCTTTCAAACCTTTGGCAGTACTAGGTGAAAAGTTAATCACATGAACTACAGTCAATATTGCTTCTACCCAAAAGCCGTGTGAAATGTTTGCATGATGTAGCATAGAAACTACTCTATCTTGAATAGTTCTATTCATCCTTTCAGCTACACCATTTTGTACTCAGGTATAAGGAGCTGTAAACTCTCTACAAATTCCTCTAGACTGGCAAAAAAGGCTGAATTCATATGAGGTATACTCACCCCCATTATCTGAATGTAAAGCCTTACGCTTAGTTCCTTTTTCAGTCTCAAATGAAGCAACCCATTTTTTGAAAGTAGGAAATACCTCATCCTTTGCTTTGATATATACCAGCCCACATATGACTTTTTAGCAATGGTTTTGAGGTCGTAACTAATTCATGGGTATTTTTTTTTCTTTTTCTCATTTCTTCATCTTTATCTTTGCAACAACCATTATTATACAACTTATTTCTTTTCTTGATTATTTTTTACTTCTACCATTTTTTTGGATGGAAGAAAGCATAAACTTCCTATTTGCTAACCAAGAACCTTTGTAACTTTAGGGATCTAGAGACATGCACTAGCAAGAACTAGGATTTTACTAGCTAAGTGCTTTAGATACTCCACATAGCCTATCTATATATAAGCATTCCTTCCTTCTACTAGGAGCTTCAAGTGAGACTGTGTGTCTACATCTTTATGACAACTATAAGGTATCTAATCTTACTCTCTCTGTTGATAGTAGCCAAGGAGACCCAGGCAGTGTGATGAGACAAGGGAGCATGAAAACGACCACTCAAAGAGAGTAAAGAGAGAGTGAAGGCCAAGGAGGGATGAGTAGAAAAAGTAGTCAAAGAAGATCTAGCAAGTAGGCCTATTGAACTTCCAAAACCCCTACTTCTTGTAAAACAGTGATTTCGATCACTACACATCACTTTAAATTCCATTTTTGAAAATCCTAACTCCCTTTCGTTTGAGTCAAGGAGTCCTTGAGCTTGAGGAGTATTATAAGTACCTATATATCAAATTTTGTATTTTTCTGAGCTCGTTTGAGCCTCTAAATAGGCATAGTAACCTATATTTTAACTAGGCCAAACAATAGGTCTGGGTAGGACTGAAACTAGTGAACAACTATAATAAGAGCTAGAAAGATCATTTTGAAGGACAATTTTTTGGGAATTAAAGTGAGCGAAAGACATTGTAATCATACTTTTGGCTAATCAAAATTCCATTGCTCCATCTCTTTGTCTTGTCATGTGTGT
>CM035422.1:111171149-111176149 GCA_020310875.1 Ceratopteris richardii | reverse complement strand
ATATTTTAGATTTAAATATTTAAGATTAGGGTTTTAGGGTTTTAACACCTACATAACATATATGCACACATACACATTGACATATAATACATATATACATGTATATACACATGTATACAGAAATATACATATTTTAGGTCTAGATCTTTAAGATTAGGGTTTTAGGGTTTAGACATACATATAACTCAATTATATTTATATTAAGAAAAAATATAGAGAAAAATAAGGAAAAAAATCTGAATATATAAATAAATATATATATAAAATATGATTAGGGTTTTAAGATTAGGGGTTTAGATTTTTATTGGTGGTTAAGTATTTAGGTTTTAGTATTTTAGATTTAAGTCTAAATCTTTAAGATTAGGGTTTTAGGGTTTTAACACCTACGTAACATATATACACACATACACATACACATATAATACATATATACATGTAGATACACCTGCATACAAAAATATACATATTTTAGATCTATAATTTTAAGATTAAGGTTTTAATTAAATATATATAATTAAATATATAAAATTAAATATATAAAAATAGGGTTCCATAAGGAAAAAATCTGAATATATGAATAAATATATATATAATATAGGAAAATTATATACATAAATAAATATAAAAAGAACTAGTGTTTTAAATAATTTAATTAAATATATATAATTAAATATATAAAATTAAATATTTAAAAATAGGATTAAGTAAGGAAAAAATCTGAATATATAAATAAATATATATATAAAATAAGATAATTATATACATAAATAAATATTAAAAGATTTAGTTTTTTAAATAATTTAATTAAATATATATAATTAAATATATAAAATTAAATATATAAAAATAGGATTAGGTAATAAAAAAATCTGAAAATATAAATAAATAAATATATATAAAATAAGATAATTATATACATAAATAAATATAAAAAGGACTAGTGTTTTAAATAGTTTAATGAAATATATAAAATTAAATATTTTAAAATAGGATTATGTAAGGAAAAAATCTGAATATATAAATAAATATTTATATAAAATAAGATAATTATATACATAAATAAATATAAAAAGAAATAGTGTTTTAAAAAATTTAATTAAATATTTATAATTAAATATATAAAAATAGGATTAAGTAAGGAAAAAATCTGAATATATAAATAATATATATATATAAGGTAAGATAATTATATAGATAATAAAATATGATAAGAACTAGTATTTTAAATAAATAAATGAAATATATAAAAATAGGTTTAAATTTAATAATTTTAAATAGAGTGAATATATATACAATACACAAACACACATACTTATACACCTATCTATATGCACATATATATACATATACACATATATATACACATGCATACATATATATACATGTTTTAGGTCTAGGTCATTTGGATTAGGGTTTTAGTGTTTTTAACACCTACATAACATATATACACACATACACATACACATACACATATAATACATATATACATGTATATACACATGTGTATAGAAATATACATAATTTAGGACTAGATCTTGAGAATTAGGGTTTTTAGGGTTTAGGCATACATATAACTCAATTAAGAGGAAAAAAATCTGAATATATATATATATATATATATATATATATATATATATATATATATATATATATATATATATATATATATATATATATATATATATATATATATATATATATATATATATATATATATATATATATATATATAATAGGATCAATCAAGAAAAAATCCGAATAGATAGATAAAATAGGATAGCTATATAGATTAGGGTTTTAAGTTTTTTTTCGGTATTTAAGTATTTAGGTTTAGTATTTCAGATTTAAGTCTTTAAGAGTTAGATTTTTAGGTTTAATAAAAAACAAATGTTCTAAAATGTCCATATTGTAGCAGATGGCTTCTTTGGATCCTCAAGAGAGAATGGCATGTCCTTGCACACAGTGCAAGTATCAAATTTATCGGAAACGACGGATTTGTACTGCACATGTTAGAGAGTATGGATCCTTTGATAGGAGTCGACTAGAAAACCTACACTATCATTCGCATGGTCCCCTAGGTGAGCAGATGGACCCAAACGACATTGCACCGCTAACCTCTTGTGGACAAAAGAGAGCAAAAAATGACTTAGACGTACAAGCAAGCACTAATAATATTACACAGAATGAACATATGGAAGAGATGCTTGAAGCATTTTATGAGATGGACGAAGATCATGATGGTGAAGAAGGTGTCGAGAGTTTCATGGACACAACAGGAATTCCATGATCAGAAGTTGATGAAGAATATGAAAACATGCGAAGATTAGCTCATTTACCACTTTACAATGGAGCAAAGATATTTGTACTAGGTGCTTCACTCGTGATGCTCAATCTGCAATCCGTTTATGGATGGTCAGATAGTAGTGTCACTGAATTGTTCAGGTAAGTGGAGAACAAATTGGCTTTCATTGTTGTATCACAATAACTTCATTTACTAATATCATTTTAATTGCTTATTGCAGGCTTCTTAAAGATCAATTTTTGCCAGAGGGCAATGACATGCCTCCAACACGTGGAGATGCGAAAAAACTTTTACAGTCTATTGGAATGGATTATACTAAAATTCATGCTTGTCCGAATGATTGCATTCTTTTGGAATGAGAATGAGCATCTCCACGTATGTCCAAAGTGTGGAGCAAATAGATTTAGAGAAGACGTTGTAGGCGAAGCAATCCCCGCAAAGGTTCTTCGCCTTTTTCCTATCATTCCACGAATTAAGAACATGTTTAGATGCAAATCTATAGTTGAGTTAATGTCATGGCATACAAAGAGCAGGTCTACAGATAATGTAATGCGAGTGCCAGCTGACTTTGATGCTTGGAAGGACATAGATAGTAAGTGGCCAGCGTTTGCTAGTGAGCCTCGGTCCATACGTCTAGGTCTAGCTATGGATGGAGTGAATCCATTTGGATTACGCAGTTCTTCATGGAGCACATGGCCTGTATGTTTGGTCAATTATAATATCCCACCATGGTCGGCCACAAAGAAAGGTCATTTATTATTAGCTCTTATTGTACGAGGTAAGTATAAGGTAAAAAACATGGATGTATATCTTGCACCACTTTTAGAAGAACTGCGCATTTTATGGGATGGGATTACTGTGCGATGAACCACAAGGTAAAGGATTGCAAAGAAAAATGGATGCAGCTTTCAGAGAGAAGGCAATGAAGTTTTGCATAGTTAACTCTGAGCCTATGCAAAAGTGGTTAGAAAGGTATGAACTTGCCAAGGAAACTAATGCAAAGGAAAGAGCTCAGTTTCAAAGAAATCGTTCCACTCGATTTTTGCCTCTTCCAGAAAATCTTCAACCTCTCCCACCTTTTCCAATGAGCAGACGGCTAGATACAGCAGTTTCACAAGCAAAGGCAGCGGGTGAAGATATCTCTGAAGAAGAAGAAGAACTCACAAAAGGATGTGATTGGGAGTATATTAAATACGGTGCACTATGGTCTCATGGACGACACTTTCGAATTGCACGAATCGATCAAAATAGGTCTACTTTTGATAGTGGAGTGATGGTGAATTTTTTGCAAAAAAGTAGAGCGAGTGCAAGAGATGATAATGCTCTAGAAGGCGAGTTAGATTATTGTCGTGTGATTCAAGACATCTTGAAACTATCTTTCAGAAAGTTTGATTTTACTTTGTTTTTTATGTGAAATGGTTCAAAGTAGTCACCTCTGGAAGAAACGCAACAGTGAGATGGGATAAGAGCGGTTTGCTTCAAGTCGACTCCACAAGATTATGGACAGATGAAAGGGATACATTTGTACTTCCCAAACACTGTGATCAAGTTGTTTTTATACCAGATTCAAAAGACCGAGAGTGGCTATTTGTTTTACAAGTCGCTCCACGTAGTAGACAAATTTTTGAAAACATAGATGTAGAAGAAAGTCCATCTCTAGTGGACTCAGAGATTCATTCGATAGTCGAGGAGGAAGAGATCATTGTTCGAGAAGAAGAGGTCATTGAAGAAGAGGTCATTGTTCAAGAAGACGAAGCAATAGACGATGATCAGGAGGAAAACAACATAGCAAGTGATTTAGAAGCCATCAATATAGAGATAGATATCCTCGGTGCATCGGATCTTCAAGAGGATGCTAGAATAGAGGACTTTTGAATAAAACACTTGTACATACTAATTTTTGTTTTTTTTTTTTGTTTTTTCTCTATATTACTTTTCTTATCGCATGCTAATTAATTGAGTTGTTTTATTACAGAGCACGATGGGAGACAGTCCTCCAGTCACTCCACATTCCATGATAGAGGAGCAGTTTTTGGAGTTCATCTCTCAGGTTCCTCCTGCATATATGGCCGTTGCATCACAGTATTGGATCGCTCGTGGTAGCACTCCTCCCGGCCTCACTCCTGGTGGCCTTACTCCTGCCGGCCTCACTCCCGTTGGCCTCACTCTCGCCGGTGTCACTCCCGTCAGTGTCACTCCTGTCGGTGTCACTCCTGCGGGTGGTGCTACTCCCGTAGGAGGTATGTCTCCTAGCTTTGTAACTCCACCATGACCATCTTTGCAGCCATCTCCTACTGGGTCTACTAGTAGACATGTGCGTTTGACACCTCAGCGCGATACAGGTTCTGGCCCGTCTCATAGATCGAGGTCACGCTCTGGAGCAGGAGGTTCTAGGAGTGGATCTACAGGTAGGTCTGGAGGCAGAGGAGGCAGTTGTTGTGGAGGTAGTGCGACGGACGTTGTGTCGTGCGTTTCTACTCCTAGGACGAGTACCTTAGATGTAGGTACGCCACGCAGTACACCACGTGGAACACCACGTACACCTTGGGGTGCTCATGACCATGATGACTCCAAGGTGTATAGTATTCGAGATGGAGCTCCGGTGATGGATGCGGCTGGCAAAGCAATGCGTGCACGCATACGATAGCTTTGCTCCATCCAGTTTGGACACTCCATCATGCTGAAATGGAGTGAACAG
>CM035422.1:111151149-111153649 GCA_020310875.1 Ceratopteris richardii | reverse complement strand
AAGTCAAGGAAGTCCTCACTATGGGCTGAGTTCACAACCTTCAAGAAGAAGAGCTCACAATCAATTTCAGATTATGTGGTAAGGATGAAAGATATTGCAGATAGCTTGGGAGCAGTGGATGAAGACATTGAAGAGGAAAAGTTGGTAAGACAAATACTTACAGGTTTGAGAGGAGATGAGAAGTGGAAGCCTTTTATATTGTCCATAGAATTGTCACTTGATCACTTTACTCCTGATCTTAATCAATTACTAGGACACATGCTAACCTTTGAGCAGGATCTTAAAGGAGACAATGATAGAAGTACAAGTCAAGCTATGTACTCCAAAGACAAGAAAAAGAATGGCAAGGGAAAGCAATCAAATGATGATGAAGGGAATTCAAATCAAGCTAACTTCACAAAAGGGAAGACAAATTTCAGAGGTAAAGGAAGAGGAGGTAAGAACAAAGATAATGCTAAAGCTTGTTGGATTTGTGGCAGAACAAATCATTTGGCAAATGATTGTTGGTATAACAATCAAAATGGTGGAAACAATAATCAGAATTATAGTCAAAGAGGTAGAGGAGGCAGAAACCAAAGAGGCAATTTCAGAGGAAGAGGAGGTAGGACATCATATGGTAGAGGAGGTGGAAGAAACTTCCAATCTCAGTCCTACAACAATAATTATTACAATTATGCATCAGATCAGAAGGATGACATGACTCTTATCTTGAATGCAACTCATGAATCAATGGGAGAAGATCAAAGAGTGTTTTATATTGACTCAGGGTGCAGCAACCATCTGAGTGGGAATCTATCTTTGATGACTGATATGGAAGCAAGGGTGAATGGACATACAGTTCAGACAGGTGATAATACCAAACATAAAGTGGAGAGCATTGGATCAGTGAAGACAAAGAGTGGAAGTACACTTCTGAGCAAGGTACTTTATGTTCCTACTATTCCTAAAAATTTGATAAGTGTAGGGCAAATTGTGGAGAAAGGATATGAGGTAAGATTCACAAATGATGGTGTTTATGTACAAGATCCAAATCAGGGATATAGAAACATAATTGCAGGTAAAAAGGAAGGAAGATTGTTCACTCTCAAAGTCCAAGGTAATGTGGGACATGCATTATTTACCTATGGAGGTCAAAAGGTGTCTGAATTAGACCTATGGCATAAAAGGCTAGGTCATTTCAATGAGAGAGCTATAAAGGAGATGTCAAAGAATCAGGTGGTGCTTGGATTGCCAAACATTGAAGGGCAACATATGGTGTACAAGTGTGAAGCTTGTCAATTAGGTAAAGCATATAAGAGTTCTTATAACAAATCAGGGTACAAGCATTCAAATATGCTTGAATTGGTTCATACAGATGTATGGGGTCCCTCAAGGGACTATAGCATAAATGGATCCAGATATTATGTGTTGTTTGTTGATGATGCAACCAGGTGGATTACTTTGTATGTAATCAAGGATAAATCAGAAGTTTTCAAGACATTCAAACATTTCCATGCTTATGCAGAAAGGATCACAGGGCAAAAGCTCAAGAGGTTAAGATTAGATGGAGGAGGAGAGTATTTCTCTAAAGAGTTTGATGATTATTTGTGGAATGCAGGTATCAAAAGAGAAGTAACTTACAGGTACTCCCCTCAACAGAATGGAGTAGCAGAAAGAAGGAATAGGACTCTTGTAGAGTTTGCAAGAGCCATGATGAAGGAAAAGAATTGTCCAAATTACTTATGGGCAGAAGCCATTAACACTGCAACATACCTTGTGAATAGGTTGCCTTGCAAAGCTTTGGATGGAGGAACCCCTTATGAAGCATGGTGGGGTAAGAAGCCTAGTCTTGATCATTGTAAAGTATTTGGATGTATTGCATATGCTTATGTTCCTTCACAATTAAGACATAAGCTAGAACCAAAAGCAGAGAAGTATGTGTTTATTGGATATGATGATAGACAGATGGGTTACAGGTTGTGGAGTCCATCCACAAAGCAATTTCTTGTTACTAAAGATGTGACATTTGATGAGCAAAATATGTGGTATACAGGATCACCAAATGAGTATACAGGTGTTGAAGAAATACAAAGAAAAGGAAAGGCAAAGGTAAAAGTATGTGAAGAAATTGTTGATAAAATTGAATCTAGAAGTAGAGTGCATGATCATGTAGAAGAAGGGCCAAGATTTGATCCAGAATCAAATGAGGCTGAAACTTCAAGAAGTACAGAAATCAGAAGATCTACAAGGGAAAGGAAAGAACCTATAAGGTATAGTTATTATACATCTTTCCTAACAACAAAAGATTATGCCTACATTGTGAAAACAGAAGAAGATCCAACAACTTATGAAGAAGCCAAAGGTAAACAGAATTGGGAGAAGGCAATGCAGGAAGAGTATGATGCTCTACTTGAAAATGAAACTTGGGAACTAGTACCAAGACCAAAGAATCAGAAGGTCATTGGATGTAAGTGGGTATATAAAACAAAGAGGTTTGCAGATGGTAAGGTGTCTAGATATA
>CM035422.1:111091149-111141149 GCA_020310875.1 Ceratopteris richardii | reverse complement strand
CAATCTTCAAATACACCATGTAGATGGCCAATCCGCACCATCAAGCTGCTAATGACCAAGTCCTCTTTCCATGAACAAGAGATAACCTCCTCTCCATGAGCTAGAGTGTGAGCACACTCTTCATCGTCTCCATGAAGAATCTCCAAGAAGAATCTCCAAGAAGAATCTCCAAGAAGAACTCCATAGCTGCTCCTCAACATGCTTCAAGTTAGCACCATGGCTGCCCCATGTGCTAGAAGAAACACCACGTCTATTGAGGTCCAAGCTCAAGGCTTGTGTTGAAATGAAGGATGAATATAATGAGGCCAATACTCTCCTTATATAGTTTTGTGTACTCTTGAAAAGCACCCATTAAAGCACATAAATAGAGCTATGTGATGGTACGTGATCGTATTAATAAAGCAAAAGCTGTCGCCGTCCGTCTTGGCTACCGTCTATTATTTAAGAAAAAGCAGACTAATAAAGAAGAGTTTTTCGCATTGCGCCGCTGCTCGGATTCGAACCCTTGCCATAGGCTTGGGAGGAATGTTCAATCCACTTGTCCAAGCACCGATTGCTTTACAAAGAGCTATATAGAACAACTACTAATGCTATACTCTGAGTTATATGGACCAATTTCCAACCAATGAGACATTGTTTTCCAACAATCCCCCCTGTAATGTCATATTGGTATAAACTGAATTGGATCTCCAATCTTTCAAAGCTGCAAACTATCACAAGCTTCAAGCTTGTACTCCCAAATTGACCTTCAAACCTGTTCTTCAAAAAGTCTTCTTCAAAATTGAATTTGACTTTTCTTCAAAAAACCTAAACTTGCTGAATATGAATCATAATACTTGAGAAAATATGCAAACTAGATATCCAATAGTGTACACATCAAGCAATCATTGCTTGACAACAAATATAGCATGAACTATTTCAGAACCTGCTATCACCTGTCTTCAAAAAACTGAAAACATACACTAGGATCCATATATTTGGATTTACCTTTCGAAAGGATTTCTCAATGTACTTCTGCTGTGTCATGTTAATACACTAAAAATAATCAAGAACTGAATCCTCGAACCTGTAACTGTCAACTCACAACTTAGTGTATTATAAACACTACTGGTTCATCTCTAACTGTACTCAAGTGAAGTCAACTCAACTTAGCTGGGATCAACTGAAATCAACTCATGAGTCACATAAAAAAATCTATGATGCCATCATGTCATCATCCTTGTTCTAATGTGTAAATCCTTCATACCTCTTTCCTTCAGAATCTGGTATAAACATAAATGTGCGCACTTCTCAAACATACCTTCCTGAAATATCAAGCTTCTCTTCAATAGAATTCTGGAACCTTCTCCTGAACAGGAACACCTACCGAGAACTTTCTCCAGACATTCTCCTTCTTCCTTCTTCTTTCAAAGCTGGAACATAAAGAGAACCTGACAAAGGAAATATAGGAATACCTGAAATAGGAATACATGTAAGTATGAATTTGCATTCTTTCACAGATGGCTGAAAATAAGTCTTCATGTTTCATCACCCCCTGGATGACTTAACACTAGTATCCAAAATTCTTCAAATTATATCAGACTTTATGAAATCTAGAACGTCTTCCTTCTTTCAATAAATCTGATGTTTTAGTAATCCATACCTGTATCTGAAACAAAAGTTTAGGATCCATAATCTTTTGTAACATAACAAGTATATTCTTTTTCTCTGCAACACAAATCTGATAGAATCTGAATCTTTGACTTACTTCTTCCAATGCTAAGAACCTTACCAAACAAAGGATAGACAATTGAATCAGAAATACTCAAGATCGTACAAGATCTATTCAAGATCAATGATCTCTCTTGTGTAGAATCTGCTCTCATCAAACCTTCATTACTGAATGTTTGATTTATTTACCTGAATGTCTCCAAGTGTCCATGCTTTTTAAAAAGTTGTAAAACTTTTCTTCAAACAAATCCTTCCAAGAATTTGCAATTCCTACTTGAAACATAAGTGGACAAAAATTCTCACCTTGAGAACTACAAAAGCTGCAAGTTGATACTTCATCTTTTCATATTCTACCCGGGTGAAATGTGATAGTACCTGCTTGATTTTCTTTTGGCTAACTCTACTTCTTAATCAAGTGATAGGATATGATGGATCACCTTTTTGAATACAAGCATGTATCCAAAAATCTAGACAATCATAGAAAGTAGATTCTTCATTGACTTGTACAACAACAAAACTGAATTTTTTGAAGTTTTTGAAAATACTGAATATGAGGTAACTTTTCCAAACATAAAACCTCAACCCAAGTCTTCAACATCTGCTACAAAAAACTCTTTTACCTCAAGAGTTAGATAAAGAAGAAATATACTTCTCTGCAACTTGTCATATACCAAGTAGCTATGTATTGACACTCTAGGAATTCTTTGAGGTAACATACAAGTTGCCTGCTTGAAAGCTTCAACTAAAACATAACTCATACACATATGAATCACAACATATATCTGCTGCTTTTTCTTTCTCTCAATGCAATTGTTTGTCAAATCTACTAAATCATGACCAAGTGTAATGCAAAACAAGAAACTGCTTCTTCTTTAAACAAGATTCTCGTAGACTTGTCTTTGGATGTAGAGGATAAAATAGGAAAAGTATATGGAAAATATATGAGAAAAGGAAGCCTTACTTTTCTTTTGGAAATGATGGACTTTCTTCTTCTGCATCTTTTTTCCACCTGATGATGTCAACATCTTCAAACTTCTCTTCCATACCTTTTGTTCTCTTCATCTTGAAGTAGCAAACACTCTTGACCTCTTCAAATGAACTTTTTCTCTTTCTCTAATGCTAAGAGTAAGAGACAAAACAAACATGGTATACAAATGGAAGTGAATATAGAATCATGTTTTATCATCTCCTCATATCTCTAAATCAAAATTCTGCTTCAAATGCCTGAAACGACTAAATTCACCAATCTTTTGTCTGAATGATGAATTACATTTCTAGAGTTACCTCTCTAGATCACATTTGTACCTTGATATCCAACCAACTTACAATAGAAAATTGGCTGAAAACAAAACTCATCCCATCTCCAAATTTGTCTTCTTAGATAAACTTTCTTGCCATGAAAGAGATCTCTCAAAACTCTCTAGAAAAACCTCTAGATACCTGTTTTGATGTAGCCTTTAACTTTCAAATGATGAAAGCATATAAAAGCACTCCTTGAAACCTTTAAATCTCTTCATAACTACTCTTCTAATATATGAGTTACAAATGATATCTAATAGTAGAAGCTGATACCTGTGATTTGATGTCCATCTCATTCCTTCATCTTCTCTAATTCCTTGAATTTGAAGTAGTCTTCTCTTCATCAAGTCTTGGTATTCAAACAATACTTTTGTAAAGTATTTGCATACTCTTCCAAAAATATTCGGCTGCTAACAGATCATCAACTTCATACTCCACACTGATGAATACACATGTAACTGAATTGTCTAATTCTCAAATCTCTACTCATCTAGATTAAGTGTGTATGTCAAATGTCAAATGTTAGAACATGTCCTTAAATCATATGTTGTAAATCTGGAAGTCTGGGAACCTGGGATTCTGAATGAGCCTTAATGCATTGATGTCAAAGTCCTAGAGCTTTGAAACCAAAACGTTAGTGCTCTGAAACCAAATGTTGGAAATGAGGTAGGCCCTTAGCTCATATCACAGGTCCATGGTTCCATAGGTCCAGCATATACAACATAGAATCTAGCAATCTTCAATATTGACAAAACATGAACATACCACACTTAATCATACAAATGATGAGACAAAGATAGAGAGAGACTAGACAACATGTGTAAAGTGTTACGTACGCTACTGCTTACTCACACTATCATATATACCAATGTTCAATGTACAACGTGGGAGCAAAACTCTCAACCACTCTATGTGATGAGAAATAGATGAATGAGTGAATGTACAAATGTAACAAACATATTCAGATGTATGGGCAGTAATCTGAATATACATGAGATGTGTGACCTTATAGGTTATAGAAGAGTGAATATGAGTGACTGAAAGAGGAAGGATCAATGTGAAACTGATAATCAACAAACCCTCATCTAACCTTAGGCTATGGAAGACCCTAAGTCAGATACGTGTGTGAAAAGATCACATACTTAAAAAGTAGCAATGAATGCTAATAAGTTTGCTGTGAGAAATCCTCAAACTCATGTGAACACACCTTCTTAAACACCTCATCCAAATATGCATAAGGCATATACGTACTGATTCTCTTGTACCTATGCCGAATAGGACTCCCTGATATGGATGTTACTGCCTCCATAAACTTCAGGTAGTACCTGTGTGCATAAAGAGAATATGTACCTGAATACTTAACATAAGATGTAAATCTTATGTTAAACACCATCCAATGTCTTTGAAGTAGCCCAAAATCTTCATGTAGAAGACAATCTTCAAATACACCATGTAGATGGCCGATCCTCACCATCAAGCTGCTAATGACCAAGTCCTCTTTCCATGAACAAGAGATAACCTCCTCTCCATGAGCTAGAGTGTGAGCACACCCTTCATCTTCTCCAAGAAGAATCTCCAAGAAGAACTCCATAGCTGCTCCTCAACATGCTTCAAGTTAGCACCATGGATGCCCATGTGCTAAAAGAAACACCACCTCTATTGAGGTCCAAGCTCAAGGCTTGTGTTGAATACTAAGTGAAGGATGAATATAATGAGGCCAATACTCTCCTTATATAGTTTTGTGTACTCTTGAAAAGCACCCAATAAAGCACATAAATAAATCTATGTGATTGTATTAATAAAGGAAAAGTTGTCGCCATCCGTCTTCGCTTCCGTCTATTATTTAAGAAAAAGCAGACTAATAAATAAGACGTTTTCGCGCTGCGCCGCTACTGGGATCCGAATCCTTGCCATAGGCTTGGGAAGATAATGTTCTATCCACTTGGCCAAGTGCCGATTGCTTTACAAAGAGCTATAAAGAACAATTACTAATGCTATACTCTAACTTATATGGACCAATTTCCAACCAATGAGACATTGTTTTCCAACACTATTTATCTATCTACCTACCTATCTATCTATCTATCTATCTATCTATCTATCTATCTATCTATCTATCTATCTATCTATCTATCTATCTATCTATCTATCTATCTATCTATCTATCTATCTATCTATCTATCTATCTATCTATCTATCTATCTACCTAACGATGTACTATCTATCTATCTACCTAATGATGTACTATCTATCTATCTATCTATCTATCTATCTATCTATCTCTCTCTCTCTCTCTCTCTCTCCCTCCCTCCCTCCTAGCCTCCCTCTCTCCCTGCTACTCGCTCTGTCTCTCTCTCTCTCTGTGCATTAGTGAATAGCTTTACATTCAAATCAAACATGTAAGGGATAGAACTTCATTAATTGTTCCTTTCAAGAATTTCAATATCCATGTGAGGTTTTCTATGAGTGTGCATGAATTGGCTAAGCACACTTACTTGATAGAAAATATTCACCATAGTTCAAGCTTCCAACTAGACTTTGGTAGCTTGTGATGTCTTCAATAAGTTCTCTTTTATGAACACTTAACTTGTGGTTGAACTCCATGGGAGTTCCTCCAACCTTAGTGTATTGCATTTTGAACTTTGCAAGCATATCTTTAATATATTTTGTTTGTGTAAGGAACATTCCTTTATCTGTGTGGACTACTTCCAAGCCAAGGAAGTTAGTGATCAATCCAAGATCACTTATTTTGAATTCTTCGTTCATTTGGGCTTTGATCTTTCTCATTCCATTACCATCATCACCTATAAGAATGATATCATCTACATACACACATAAGTATATTACTTTAGACTTACTTTTCTTAATGAAAAGTGATAAGTCAGCCTTGCTCAATTGAAATCCTTTGTCCTGCAAGAATGTAACTAATCTATGGTTCCAATCTCTATGAGCTTGCTTTAGTCCATATAGAGATTTCCTGAGTTTACATACATACTCACGGTGTGATTCATTTACAAATCCAAGAGGTTGTGCCATGTACAGTTCCTCTTAAATCCAACCATTCAATAATGCATTTTTTACATCCATCTTATAGATGTACCAATTCTTTGAAGCAGCTATACTCATTAGTAATCTAATTGTAGGCATCTTTGCCACAAGAGAGAAAGTCTCCTCATAATATATGCCTTGGGTTCGAGCAAACCCTTTTGCCACATGACTTTCCTATAAGGATTGTTTTGTGGATGATTTTCCTTCTAAACTACCACCTTCTAGGGGATCCCTTAACCATAGTATAGACTTAATTCCTGGTATTTCTCCTCCTTATAAAGCACCTTATAGGCATGGAACTCTACATCAACAAGAAATAGCTAATCAAGTTACAAAGGACTTATAAAGCCTAGTTCTCCTCCCTTTGGAGTACGTGTTCTTTTAGTAGAGAAGAATAATGAGACTTATAGGATGTGCATTGACTATAGAGCACTCAATAAGATCACAATTAAAAATAGATATCCTATCTCTATGATAGATGATTTGCTAAATAAACTTTGTGGAGCATGTGTCTTTAGTAAAATTGATCTTAAATCTGGGTATCATCAGATAAGAATGACACAAAATGACATTTATAAGACTACCTTTAGAACTCAGAATGGTCACTTTGAATTCATGGTAATGCCTTTTGGACTCACCAATGCACACCTGCTACATTTGCACGCATGATGAATAACATTTTTCTTGAATACCAAGCTTTTGTTCTTATTTTCTTTTATGATATACTTGTCGATGGTGAGAAAGACAATGACCATGAAAATCATTTAGCAATAGTTTTTAATTTGTTACACAAAAACAAACTTTATGCCAATCCAAAAAAGAGTTATTTCTTTCAAAAAGAATTAGAGTATGCACCTGTTTTGAAATTACCTGATTTTGCACAACCTTTTCATGTAGTTACAAATGCTAGTGGTTTAGGTATAGCTACTACATTAATGCAAAATGACCATCCTATTGCATTTGAAAGTAGAAAACTTAAAACTTCCAAAACGAATTATAGTACATATGATAACGAACTTTTAGCTATTGTGCATGCTTTAAAAAAATTTGGAAACATTATTGTTGGAGGAGATGGTGGATAGTCTTCAGAGATGAAGTGGTGTTGGTTGATCTTGCTTCACACCTGCCAAGAATGATTGCTAGAGAGTGTAGTGGGCCTCTTTAGCTAGCTTATGTTCATAAATAATCACATGTTTCATGGGACATGATCCACTAATCAATGGATCAAAACAAATAGATAAGAATTTATCCAAGACTAAGAAACTTGCTATTCTTGCCTATACACCTATTCAATGTTTTGAGCAGTTCTCTGAGCACGGTAGCAATTAGCTTAATTCCTTTTGAGGACATCTAATTAGCTTAGATAGATACCAATCATGAGTGATTTCATAAAAAATGATGGACTACACACTGAGAAAGATGTTTAGCAAATCACAAAACCTTCCCGACAATTACGAGATGCAATAGTTGACATACCAGAGAGTAGATATGGGTTAATATCTCATGATCTAGAGAGGCAATAATAATGAGACTTTGTAGTCATATACTGGACAATATGCTGAATCTACCACACTTTAAATCATGATAAATGATCAATTACACACTAAGAACAAGCTCTTAGAAAGTCACTGTTCGGATGTAGTCATAACAGAGAAGTGAAATGAGAATGTAACGATAACATGTATATTAAATCCTATACAAATAGAAAGTCATTGGAAATCATATATTGCACAATGTGTGAGAGGTGAATGAGCTATGAGATGAGCTCTCAATTCACAATAGATGCCCTTCACACTGATCTCATGGAGTCTAGATATCACGCGGGTCGTGTCATACACTTTTTATAGTTGTAGTTGGAGCCAATATTTGAATTCAAATTCAAAGAGGTCTACCTAAAAGTGACTCCTAAAGTATAGGATATATTCTCTCATCAATCGACAACCAAGAATGTTGAGATTTGATGCTTCCTAACTTCCTCGTGGTTGTAGGAAACTTTTACAAAAGTAAATGTGAATGGTTTTTACAAGAGGTTGATCAAATAAGGTTCTATAAGAGATGTGCCCATTAATCAAATATTTGGGCTTGGTTTTAATTGCACCAACAGCTCCCCCTCAACCCTAACATGCTTGGTCTTCATTCCTTCTTTATTTCCTACAAATCAATCATCAATTTGAATCTGTTCATCTTGGTTCGATCCAAAGACTTTGTGAGTATATCTGCACATTATAAATGAGTTGATACATAGGATCGTTGAATATCCTTGCTAAGAAATTTCTCCCTTGCATAATGATAGTGCACTTCAATGTCCTTAGTCCTTGCATGATATACACGATTAGCAGCCAAATGAAGTGAACTAGTGTTGTCTCCAAAGATTATTGGAGTGTAAGAGTGTAACCCCAAATCTGCATAGAGTTGCTTGAGCCACATAACTTCGTGAGTTGCACTTTCCAAATTTTTCTATATTCTGCTTTCATAGATGATAAGGCCACAATTGGTTGCTTCTTAGATGACCATGATATAAGCTTTGAACCTGCAAAATATAGGTACCCTGAAGTGATCCTTGCATCATCCTTGGAGCCAACCCAATCTGCATCGGAGTACATCTTTATGTCTAAGTTAGAAGTAAAGGGATAAAACAACCCTTCATTCATGGTACCCTTTAGATATTTAAGTACCCTCTTGGAAACTTCCATGTCACGCTTCCTTGGTGCATGCATAAACTGACTCAATGTACTTACTCCATAAGCAACTTGTTAGGGTAGCATAATTGAGGCTCCCTACAAGCTTTTGATAATCTATAACATCCTCAAGAAGTCCTCCCTCATGAGAGCTTAGCTTATGGTTGAGTTCCATGGGTGTACTTGCAATGCTGGTATTCTCCATCTTGAATTCTACCAACATATCATGTATATATTTTCTCTAAGTAATAAATATACGAGAATATGAGTAAACAAGCTCTAAGCCAAGAAGATACATTAGCAACCCAAGATCATTGATTTTAAACTCTTCCATTAGTTGCACCTTAACCTGCTTGATACCATTAGCATCATTTCCTATAATGATAATGTCATCCACATAGACAAATAAGTAGATAACTTCTGAGTTGGTCTTCTTTATAAACAAAGAAGAGTCTGCCTTGCTAGCCACAAAGCTTTGATCATGCAAATAGGTAACAAGCCTATGGTTCCAAGCTCTAAGAGCTTGCTTTAGGCCATAGAGTGAATTCCTTAGCATGCATACATAACCTGAATTAACTTTATCATCAAAACATGGTGGCTGTGCCATATACACTTCTTCTGATATCCATCCATTTAAGAATGCATTCTTTACATCTAATTGATATAGATTCCAATTCTTGGAAGCAGTAATACTTACCAAAACCCTAATTGTTGGCATCTTTGCCACAAGTGAAAAGGTTTTTTCATAGTCCACTCCATGGGTCTGAGCAAACCCCTTTGCCACTAGTCTTGCCTTGTATCTATTTATAGAACCATCTGAGTTCTTTTGATTTTATATATCCACCTGGATCCTATTACCTTCATGCTTGGATTCTTGGGAACTAAGTCCCAAGTATGGTTTTTCTGAAGTGCTTCTAATTTCTTCCTGCATGGCCTCTCTCCATTCTTTTCTCTTACTAGCCTCTTCAAATGTAGAAGGTTCTTCTATCATAAAGTCTTTGGTGATATACACAGAATGATTGGTAACTAATGATTTATAATAACCATAGCTTATGGGCTTTTTTCTTTCCCTTTGAGATCTTCTGAGAGCGTGGTTGCAGGACTCTAGTATGTCTCCCAATTTATTGAATTTGGTCTGGGCTCTTGACTTCCAAGCCTTGAAGTTAATCTACTCTTCATCCTTTGAATTGATATCTTCTAGTATTTGTTGATCTTCTTGAGTGAGAGTTGGAAAATCACTCTCCAAATCATAAGGTAACTTGACTTTCCTGCAATCATCTTGAAACCATGAATTATTTTCATCAAAAAGTACATCCCTAATAACTATAAATGCTTTGTTACAAGGACTGTATAACCTCTAGCCTTTCTGGTTTTGATCATACCCAATGAATATACATTTTTTAGCTTTAGGGTCAAGCTTCCCTCTAATATGTGAGGGAATGTGTGCATAAGCAATGAACCCAAATATCTTGCAATGGTCGAGAGAGGGTCTCCTGCCATTCCATGCTTCATAGGGTGTTATTCCATCCAAGGATTTGGATGGGAGCCTATTAACTAAGTAAGTGGTTGTGGAAACAGCCTCTACCCATAGGTAATTAGGTAGCTTCTTCTCATTCAACATTGACCTATCAGCTTCAACTATTAAACTGTTCCTTCTCTTTGCTACTCCATTCAATTCACGAGTATATCTTGTTCTTACTTCCCTCTTTATGCCTCTGTTCTGTAAAAATGAATCATAATCATGTGAAAAATATTCACCACCTCCATTACATCTGATCCTCTTCAAGCTTCTACCAGTTTGGTTTTCATCTAGTGCCAAGTACTTTCTAAAGCATGTAAATATTTCATCCTTATGCTTCATCAAATAAAGGATTGTCCATCTACTATAATCATCTATGAATGAAACACAGTACCTTGAACTTGAGAATGATGGATCTTTGCTAGGGTCCCATAGATTAGTATGTACAAGCTCCAAGTAGTCTTCATGCATGTACCTGTTGGTGCAGACCAATCACCAATTGAAGACTTGGAAGGTTAAAGAGTGAAGGAAGGATCAACCATTGAAGCTTGGAAGAAAGACATATTCAGAGGATAAGAGAAGTGTACACATATGTACATTAGTATAGTCATAGGTGACTCAGATCTTTGTTTGAGTAATAAACTTGTACAAATTATCTATAAATACTTTGAGAAAAGTCGGGGCATGTATGAGAGCATTTGTAGAAGTCAAGATTGAGGAAGTTAGGAGTCAAGAGATAGAGAAAAGTTAGTTGAGTTAGCTCTCATCACTCAGTTGTAAATTTCTGAGTTAATGAAGAAATTTTGCGCCCGATCTTTTCGTGTCTGCTCCTTCTGTGTTTGATCAATTGTGAAATCCTTTTGAGGATATCTAAGTTGTTAGTTAATGAGCCTGTGACCTGAATTTCAGAGTCTAATTGTAAACAGGCTAGGAGAATTGTGAGTAGGAACATTCATATGTGTTGAGTGTCTACAGTTCTCTGAAACAAGCGCAAATTTCGTGTTTAATCTTTTGATCAGTGCTCACTCCATAGTTTAAAGTTTTGTGCAAGCAAGCACTTAATCTTTAAGTTGGAAGGTGATCTACTCGTGGCTAAAAGCATTTGGCAAAACGGGTTAGATATTGTGAGAACTAAAGTTAAGAAGTTAGGGGTGTCTAAATCGACTTCTCAGAAGTGCAGATTCAGACATAGGTAGCTTGTGAAGACAATTTCTCAAGTTATACTAAAGCTTTTCAAGTGATTCAACTTGGAGGTGATGCGCAATCTCTAGGAGAAGATAAGTACAAAGTTTCATAAAAAACTTTACTCATTTGATAAGTCAATGTGAAGAAATTCTGCAGCAGACTTTTCTGTGTTTCACCTTCTTCACATATTTTCTCAGATTTGATAATTTGGAGATTGGACCTATAATTTAGTAAAGGTTTTTGACTTACTCTTGATATAGAGGTGTTCTAAATTCAAGAGTAGGTTGTTCTTTTGGAGATTAACACTCTCCATCAGTGGTATCAGAGCAGGAGACATCAAAATCAAGGAAAGGAAGGTCCCGACTGCTGCAGATTCAAGAAGTTCAACATTTGAAGAGCTAAGAAGTGAAAGCTTGGAGTCAAAAGGCTGAGGAGAAGTCTACTCGACATCAAGAAAGGCAAAAGGAGCCTAATTCGAAGTAAAGGTACATACATTGTTTGTAAAGCTTGAAGATTTCTATATACAGGTGGATACAAGATGGGAGATGCTCTACAGATAGAGAAATTGGATAGGGAAAACTATCCTGCATGGTCAATGAGGATGGAAGCTCATCTTATGAGCAAAGATTTGATTGGTTACATCACAGGAGAAGAAGAGAAGCCAGAGTTCAGAGATCCTAGTGTTCCAACTAGGGAAGAGTTAGCAGATCTTAAAAATTGGATGAAGAAAGATGCTCAAGCTAGGAGCATTATCTATATGGGAGTCAATGATTACTTGTTACCTCATATTAGAGGTCTTGAAAGTGCAACTGACATATGGAATGCTTTGGAGGAGCATTTTCAGAACACTACAAAGTCAAGGAAGGCATCCTTATGGGCAGAGTTTACTACCTTCAAGAAGAAGGCCTCTCAATCTATTTCAGACTATGTAACAAGGATGAAAGATATTGCAGATGCTTTAGGAGCTGTTGATGAAGACATTGAGGAAGATAAATTGGTAAGGCAAATTCTTACAGGGTTGAGAGGTGATGACAAATGGAAGCCATTTATTTTGTCTACAGAACTATCACTTGACCATTTCACTCCTGATTTAAATCAATTGTTAGGTCATATGCTAACATTTGAGCAGGATGTTAAAGGAGATGGTGACAAGAGTACAGGTCATGCAATGTACTCAAAGGATAAGAAGAAGAATAGCAAAGGAAAACAACAAGCAGGTGAAGATGAAGGAACAACTACTCAAGCCAACTTCCTAAGAGGAAGAGGAGGTGGCAAAGGTAGAGGAAGAGGCAGGAATAACAAAGATGGAGGCAAAGCTTGCTGGATTTGTGGTAAGACAAATCACTTAGCTAATGATTGTTGGCACAATACTCAGAATAATAATGGATATAGTCAAAATTATAATGCAAGAGGAAGAGGTGGCAGAAATCAAAGAGGTAATTACAGAGGTAGAGGTGGAAGGAATTACTTTGGAAGAAATGCAGGAAGAGGATTCCAAAGTCAACAATACAACAACACCTACTACAATTATGCTTCAGATCAAAAGGAAGATTCAACATTGATAATGAATGCAACTTGTGAAAGGCAGAGTGAAGATCAAAGAGTCTTCTACATTGACTCAGGGTGTAGCAATCACCTGAGTGGTAACATATCTTTGATGACTGATTTGGAAAGTAAAGTTTTTAATCATGTTGTTCAAACAGGTGACAACACAAAACACAATGTGAAGTCAATTGGATCAGTGAAGGCCAAGGATGGAAGCACCTTATTGAGTAAGGTCCTGTATGTTCCTACAATCCCTAAGAATTTGATAAGTGTAGGTCAAATTGTTGAAAAGGGATATGAAGTAAGGTTCACTAATGATGGAGTATATGTGGAAGACCCTAGCCAAGGGTATAAACAGATTGTTTCAGGAAAAAAGGAAGGAAGACTATTTACATTGAAGATTCAAGGCAACATTGGTCATGCTATGTTCACATATGGAGGACATAAGATCTCTGAGTTAGATCTTTGGCACAAGAGGCTTGGACATTTCAATGAGAGAGGTATTAAAGATATGGTAAACAATGGTTCAGTGCTTGGATTGCCTAATGTTGCAGGTCAACATATGACATACAAATGTGAGGCATGTCAATTAGGTAAGGCTCATAAACATTCATATTCCAAGTATGGTTTTATGTACTCAGAGAAGCTTGAGTTGGTACACACAGATGTGTGGGGACCATCAAAAGATTTCAGTATAAATGGATCAAGGTATTATGTGATTTATGTTGATGATGCTACTAGGTGGATCACTATCTATGTGATCAAAGATAAGTCAGAAGTGTTTAATACATTTAAACACTATCATGCATATGCAGAAAGAATTACAGGTCATAAGTTGAAAAGACTAAGGTCAGATGGAGGGGGAGAGTATTTCTCAAATGAGTTCAGTGATTACTTATGGAATGCAGGTATAAAAAGGGAAATTACTTGCAGGTACTCTCCTCAACAAAATGGTGTTGCAGAAAGGAGAAATAGAACTATTGTTGAGTTTGCAAGATCCATGATGAAGGAGAAAAATTGCCCTAATTATTTGTGGGCTGAGGCTGTAAATACAGCCACTTACTTGGTCAATAGGCTACCATGTAAAGCCTTGCAGGGTATGACACCATATGAGGCTTGGTGGGGTAAAAGACCTACCTTGGATCATTGCAGAGTTTTTGGGTGTGTGGCATATGCATATGTGCCATCACAATTAAGACACAAATTGGAACCCAAAGCTGAAAAGTATGTTTTCATTGGCTATGATGACGAGCAGATGGGCTATAGGTTGTGGAGTCCATCAACAAAACAATTTATGGTTTCTAAAGATGTTACATTTGATGAACAAAACACTTGGTATGCAGGTACAATCAATATCAATACAGATGATGAAGAAGAGGTGAGTCAAAGAAAAGGTAAATCAAAAGTTCAAATATTTGATGAGCAAGAGAATAATGAAGTGCAGGTTGAGGTGGAAGAGACACCAAGATTTGATCTTGAATGTGAAGAGCCAGAAACCTCAAGGAGTGGAGAACTCAGAAGGTCAACAAGAAATAGGTGGCAACCTACAAGGTATAGTTATGATACTTCATTTCTAGCCACAAAAGATTATGCTTACATGGTGAATACAGATGAAGACCCTTCTACATATGAAGAGGCAAAAGGTAAGGAAAAATGGGAGAGTGCTATGCAGGAAGAATATGATGCACTATTGGAGAATCAAACTTGGGATTTGGTTCCTAAACCAAATAGTCAGAAGATTATTGGATGCAAGTGGGTCTACAAGACAAAAAGGTTTGCAGATGGAAGTGTGTCTAGATACAAGGCTAGACTTGTTGTCAAAGGCTTTGCTCAGACATATGGTATTGATTATGATGAGACCTATAGTCCTGTGGCAAAAATGACAACCATAAGGACACTTATTGCTATTGCTGCATGTAAAGGTTGGAAGCTATGTCAACTTGATGTGAAGAATGCTTTTTTGAATGGTTATATTTCAGATGATGTATTCATGGAGCAACCTCAAGGGTTCAGAGATAAAAGGTATCCAGATCATGTGTGTAAGCTCAAGAGAGCTTTGTATGGCTTGAAGCAGGCCCCAAGGGCATGGAACTATAGACTTGTGAAGTTCCTTAAAGAACTTGGTTTCCAGGTGTCTAAAGCAGATAGTAGCTTGCTTGTCAAAGCAAGTGAAAATGGTTTCATATACATGTGCATATATGTTGATGATATAATTCTTACAGGTACAGATGAAGAAGGAATACAAAAGCTCAAGAGGCAAATGGAAAAGGAGTTCAAGATAAGTGACTTGGGAGACTTGTCATACTTCTTGGGCATGGAGATTACATATACTCAACATGGAGTATTTGTGACCCAAGAAAGGTATTTGAAGAACTTGTTAATCAAGTTTAAAATGGATGATTGCAGGGTAGCACCTACACCAATGGAGGTGAATCACAAATTGAGTAAGTATGGAGGTGAAGAATTCAAGGACATGAGACAATATCAGAGTTTGGTTGGTAGCCTTATCTATGCTACTCTAACTAGACCTGATTTATCATATGCAGTAGGGGTTTTGTCTCAATTTATGCATTGCCCAAGGAAAGAACATTGGATTGCAGGACAAAGGGTGTTGAGGTACATTAAGGGTACACTCGATGAAGGTTTGTATTATGGGTTTACCTCAGATACAAATATCAAAATTTATAGTGATGCAGATTGGGCAGGTAATCCAGATGATAGAAGATCTACATTTGGATACATGTGTTATGTGGGAGATAAACTTATATCATGGTGTTCCAAGAAGCAACATACAATTGCTTTATCTTCTACAGAAGCAGAGTATAAAGGCATGGTTGAAGCTGCAAAGGAAGTAATTTGGGTTAAGACCTTGATGAAGAGTCTTGACATTATGCATGGAGTACCAATCATATATGGAGATAACATGAGTTCATTGTATTTAGCTGCTAATCCTGTTTTTCATGCCAGGACCAAACACATTGAGATTCAGTATCACTTTCTAAGAGAGAAAGTGATGAACAAGGAGATTGAAGTCATACATACTTCAACAAAAGATCAGATAGCTGATATGCTTACAAAAAGCTTGGATGGACCAAAGCTACAGAAGTTTAAAGACATGGCAGGTATAAAGAAGAAAGGAGAAGACCTCAATTGATGATTGAGGGGGAGCTGTTGGTGCAGACCAATCACCAATTGAAGACTTGGAAGGTTAAAGAGTGAAGGAAGGATCAACCATTGAAGCTTGGAAGAAAGACATATTCAGAGGATAAGAGAAGTGTACACATATGTACATTAGTATAGTCATAGGTGACTCAGATCTTTGTTTGAGTAATAAACTTGTACAAATTATCTATAAATACTTTGAGAAAAGTCGGGGCATGTATGAGAGCATTTGTAGAAGTCAAGATTGAGGAAGTTAGGAGTCAAGAGATAGAGAAAAGTTAGTTGAGTTAGCTCTCATCACTCAGTTGTAAATTTCTGAGTTAATGAAGAAATTTTGCGCCCGATCTTTTCGTGTCTGCTCCTTCTATGTTTGATCAATTGTGAAATCCTTTTGAGGATATCTAAGTTGTTAGTTAATGAGCCTGTGACCTGAATTTCAGAGTCTAATTGTAAACAGGCTAGGAGAATTGTGAGTAGGAACATTCATATGTGTTGAGTGTCTACAGTTCTCTGAAACAGGCGCAAATTTCGTGTTTAATCTTTTGATCAGTGCTCACTCCATAGTTTAAAGTTTTGTGCAAGCAAGTACTTAATCTTTAAGTTGGAAGGTGATCTACTCGTGGCTAAAAGCATTTGGCAAAACGGGTTAGATATTGTGAGAACTAAAGTTAAGAAGTTAGGGGTGTCTAAATCGACTTCTCAGAAGTGCAGATTCAGACATAGGTAGCTTGTGAAGACAATTTCTCAAGTTATACTAAAGCTTTTCAAGTGATTCAACTTGGAGGTGATGCGCAATCTCTAGGAGAAGATAAGTACAAAGTTTCATCAAAAACTTTACTCATTTGATAAGTCAATGTGAAGAAATTCTGCAGCAGACTTTTCTGTGTTTCACCTTCTTCACATATTTTCTCAGATTTGATAATTTGGAGATTGGACCTATAATTTAGTAAAGGTTTTTGACTTACTCTTGATATAGAGGTGTTCTAAATTCAAGAGTAGGTTGTTCTTTTGGAGATTAACACTCTCCATCAGTACCCCTATCTGTTGAATGGTTGCCTATGAGCTTTGCCAAATAGACATGCTCCACGTTTGTATTATCGTGTGTTGCTTGGTCACATTGGGAATCCCAAGCACACTCTAATCCTTGCAGATTTGTTTTAGTGTTCCCTCTCTTATGTGTTCTAGCCTTTTTGGCCATATCTCAAGCTTAGATAGGGTTTTATCCTTGTAGTTAAAGAGTTCTATGTTCCTGGTGTCTTCAATATCAAATTTAAATAATCTACCATATTTCTCACCTTTAGCAGTCCTTCTAAAGCCTTCTTGAGGGTCTTCCACATATGCTCCATGATTAGTGAATCTGACCTGTAAGCCTTTTTCAACAATCTGTCCAACACTAATTAGGTTTTTGGTTATCGTTGGCACATACAAGACCTTACTCAAGAGGTTCATGTTACCATTAGATGTCTTGAAATTTCCAATTTGCTTTACTGAGTGTTTAGTGTCATCACTTGTCTGTACTTCGTCCTTCCCTTCAGGTTCTTCAAGATTAGATAATAAGGCTACATTTCCAACCACATGATTGGAACAACCTGAATCAATATAGAAAAGATGTTCATCATCTTTACCTTGCTTGGATGTCATATTCATGATGAGTAGGGAGTCTTCTTGGTCTTCTACATAGTTGTTCTAATCTTTTCTTCCTCTAAAACCTCCTTGATAATTGTTGTTGTTATATCTTTGATTGTAGTTATGATTGTAGCTGCTTCCTCCATTGTTGTATCTGCCTATGGATTTTCCATAATTTCCTATATGGAAGCCTCTTCCCCATTGATTCCTTGTGTTCTTGAAGCATTCTTCTGTGGTGTGGTTGGTAAGAACACAAATGTTGCAAGGCGGATTGTTGTAGCATCTCCCCCTGCCTTGCTTTCCTCCTCTGCCCCTTCCTCTAGCACCTCTTCCTCTACTTGTGTAGTATGCTTGAGAGGTACTAGACTCATCTTCATTATTCTTGAGTTTACCTTTATCCTTACTTTTATTCTTATATGTATAAAGGGCACAAGATTGATTACCTCTAGAATTGTCACCATTCTTGTTGCGCTTTTTCTCATGGGTGAAGAGTTGCCCCATCAAGGTGTTGAGGTCAGGTACTTGCATATCCATGTAGAGGTCCATTTCTATGGTGAATGAATCCCACTTATCATCAGCTTTGATGCCATTAATAATTTGCCTTACTATGTGTTCTTCTTCTATCTCCTCTCCAATGCTTGCAAGTTGGTCAGCTACATCTTTCATCTTGGTTACATAATCAATCACTCCTTGATTTGGTTGATTCTTTAGAGTTGTAAAGTCCACCCATAACTGATTCCTCCTAGCTCTTGTATTTGATGAGAAATATGATAGAGAGTACTTCCCAAGTCTTGGGAGGTCTTACAATTCCTAATGTGAGGCAATAAGAAATCAGATATTGGGTTTAGTAGATAAGATATGGCAAGAGCATCCTTTGCACACCATGTGGTCAACCTTTCTTGTTCTTCCCTTGTGGGTTGATGCTTGCTCCTGAATGTTGGCATCTCTTCATCTGCTGATATGTATCCATATAGAATTCTCCCTTGAAGGTAGGCTTGCATCCTTAGTGACCATGCTGAGTAGTTGTTTTTGTCCAATTTGTCAATGAAGGATGGAAATCCATCTCCCATCTTGCTTGTTGTTGCTCTGATACCACTGTTGGAGGAGATGGAGGATAGTCTTCAGAGATGATTTGGTGTTGCTTAAACGTGTTTCATACCAACTAAGAACAACTACTAGAGAGTGTAGTGGGCATATTTAACATGCTAATGATAATAAATAATGACGTATGTTGCTTAGAACATGATCCACTAATCAATGGATCAAAACATATAGGTGGATAATTAATCCAAGACAATAAACTTGTTATTCTTATCTATAGACCTGTTTAGTATTTTGAACAGTTCTTTGAGTACAACAACAATTAGATTAATTCCTTTTAGGAAACTATAATTAGCTTAGATAGCTACCAATGATGACTGATTTCATCATAAATGGACTACACACTGAGAATGATGTTTAGAAATTCACAGAACCTTCTCGACATTTTCGGGGTGCATCTGGCAAAATATGAGAGAGTAAAGATGTGTTAATATCTCATGATCCAGAAAGGCAATGATAATGAGACTTTTTAGTCATATACGAGATAGTATGCTAAATCTATCAAGCTTTAAATAATGATAATTGATCAATCATACACTAAGAACAAGTTCTTAGAAATTGAATGTTCTGATGTAGTCATAGTAGAGAAGTGAAATGAGAATGTAATGATAATATATGTATTAAATCCTATACAAAAACAATGTCATTGGCAATCATATATTGCTCAATGTGTGAGAGGTGAATGAGCTATGAGATGAGCTCTCAATTCACAATAGATCCTCTTCACAACGATCTCATGGATTCAAGATGTCCCCCGTGTTCTTTGATCCTCTTTTTATAGTTGTGTTTGGAGCCAATGTTTGAATTCAAATTCAAAAGTTCTACGTAAAAGTGAGTCCTAAAGTATAGGGTATATTATGTCATCAACCAACTACCAAATAAATCATGATTTAAAGCTTCCTAACTCCATGTGGTTGTAGAACACTTTTTACAAATGTGAAGGACTTTTACAAGAGGTTGATCATATAGAATCTCATATGGGTTATGCCAATAAACCAAGTATGTGGGCTTGGTTTCTATTGCACCAACAACATGCATATTTCATTCCTTGTAAAAAGAATCTTTCTACACCCCAAGATGCTAATTTATTTATTAAATGTATTTTTCCACATCATGTTTTTCCAAAAGTTATTCTTTCAGATCGAGATGTTCATTTTTGTAATCATTTTTGGGTTGCATTATTTCAAAATTTAGGTTCCAAAATAGAATTTAGCTCTATAGTTCATCCTAAAAGTAATGGGAAAAGTGATGCTACAAATAGTACTATTTTAGATCTATTGGATTGTTATTCTTTAGATAATCCAAGTAATTAGGATGAAAAACTTCCTTTACTACAGTTTGCATATAATAACACAACACATACCACTACTGGAGGTGCACCATATGAATTGTGTTTGGTAAAAAGCTTCCTACTCCCATGTCTATCACTCAATCTAACATACCTATGGATGATTCTTTTGCACAAGATCATATTTCCATACTTCATGAGGTTCATGAGCATATTAAAAAGAGTCAAGAAAAATACATGCATAATGTTAATAAGAAATGAGTAGCTAAAGAATTTAATGAAAATGATTTTTTATGGTTACGAATAATTAAAAGATGTCTGAAAAATATTTCACAACTTCCTAAGGTCAAACTTGCACCATGTTATTATGGACCTTTCCAGATTATACAGAAAATTAATGAGAATGCTTTTAGATCAGATATTACTTCTTATTGGAATATACATAATTCTTTTCATGTTAGTTTATTGAAACAATTTAAAGGAACATTACCACTAACTCCTATTTTAGATGATCCTCCTTTACTTGAAGAGGATGCAAAAATTTTAGTTCCAGAAAAAATACTTGATTATGATGTCACTACTACATGCACATGTAATCAATATCATAGATATTTGGTTAAATATGAAAATCACTCACTTGAAGAATCTCAATGGATTCATAAGACATTACTAACTCCACATTATGATCATTTGATTTTTGCTCATCATTCACAATCACATTAAATTCCAATTTTCCAGTTCCATGCATGTGTTTTTACATGGAACATGCTTATGATTGTTCAGTGATGGAACATGTGACTGGTCATCCATGTCTATTTTATTCTTATCAACTGAGGTCAGTTGCTTGTCAACTGGGAGGCATGTTATACTTTATGGAATATTGGAATGTTAAATGGATTTTAATTCCTTGAGGTTTTTAATGTGTTTTGTGTTTTGATTTTGCAGGTGAAGATCCATGAGGGCGTGAACGTGCATGGATTTATTCAAATATTTTTGGAGATATTTAGAAGATAGTTATTTTTAGATGATAGTATTTTTTAGTTATTTTTGTAAAAATAATAGATCGCTTTAGAAAGCGATGTTTTGTAAAAATAGAAAATTATGATTTTGTTAATAAAGCAAGAGCATGCTTTTTGAAGGGCCGCCATTTAGGACGTAATAATAAATACCTATAAATACACATGCTCTGATAGACTTGTCCATTAGAGTATGTGGGGGGAGATTGTACCCAATCTGGTGTCGTCTCTTGTCTTTTTTGTATTCTTTGACTACTTTTGTGTGGCTTTGTTTTTGTACTATTCCTCTACATACGTGCATCAATGGGATCCGAAGGCCAACACCAAATATCTTGCAATGATCAAGGCTAGGTCTTCTTCCATTCAATGCTTCATATGGTATCATCCCATCCAATGCCTTTGATGGGAGTCTATTAATGAGATAGGTGGTTGTAGATACAACCTTTGCCCACAAATAATTAGGTAATTTTTTTTCTCATTAAGCATGGCCCTTGTAACTTCAAATATGGTCCTATTCCTCCTCTCTGCTACTCCATTCTGTTCTGGAGTGTACCTAGTTGTTGTGATTTCTCTCTTGATGCCTATATCTTGGAGATAGGCATCAAACTTATGGGAGAAATATCCTCCCCCTCCATCTGCCCTTAACCTCTTTAATGTCTTCCCTGTTTGATTTTCAACAAGAGCAAAGTACTTCTTGAAACAATTGAACAATTAGTCTTCTACTTCATAAAATATAGGATGGTCCATCTGCTACAATCATCAATAAAAGATACATAATACTTAGATCCTAAAATTGATGGCTTCTTGCCAGTTCCCTAAACATCTGTATGGACTAGCTCCAACAAGTCATCATGCATGTATCCTTTCTTCGTAAAGGGTTGTCTATGCGATTTTCCAAGTTGACAAGAATTGCACTTGTATATCATATGTTTCTTGGATATATTAGGTAGGACAAGCACACTTTGATCCATGCACATTTGCTTTAGATTTCTTTCACCTATGTGAATGAATCTTTTATGCCACATTTCCAATTCTGATAGGGTTTGACCTCCATAATTGAATAGAACTATATTTCTAGTGTCTTGGAGTTCAAATGTAAAGATTCTACCTATTTTTTCTCCTTTTGCAGTTCTCTTGAATCCCTGTTGTGGATGTTCAAAAAATACTCCATTCCTTGTGAACCTTACATGTAGTCCTTTCTCAACAATTTGTCCAACACTTATGATATTCTTTGTTATGGTAGGTACATACATTACCTTGCAGAGTAGATTCATATGTCCATCTGGAGTCTTCACATTTCCAATCTTTTCCACTGAGTGCCTAGTGCCATCTCCTATTTGAACCTCATGTCTATTTCTTGGATCTTCCAAGTCTAGTAGTAGAGCCACATTCCCTACTACATGATTTGAACAGACAGAGTCTATATGAAATACATGCTCATCTGCTTTACCTTGCTTCATAGTCATGTTCACCAATACAAGTGAGTCCTCTTGTGTTTGCTCTTTAGTGTAATTGTTGTAGTCTCTCCTTCTTCGATATAACCAAAATATGTTTAGTCTATGGATGATACAAACGATAGCCTTTGCTTTCAGAACTATACCCAACAAAAATACATTTCACTATTTTATTATCCAATTTCTTGTGTTATTATTCACGCACTAATGCATATGCCAGACAACAAAAAAAATGCAAGTGAGCAGCAGATGGCTTGCAACCATGCCAAGCTTCAGTTGGAGTGATAGAATACAATGCTTTAGTGGAACACTTATTTAGTACATATGTTGCACACATAATAGCTTCAAGCCAGAAACTATGGTAAAGCCTCACTCTTGACCATACACCTCACCATCTCCATGAGTGACTTGTTCTTCTATTCAGTAACTCCATTCTATTGAGGTGTATATGGCACTATAAACTGATGTTTTATTCCAAGTTTAGCCAAAAATGCATTAAAAATTGAAGACATATATTCCCCCTCAATCAATACAGAGGGTGCCCATTTTGCATGCTCACAAATTTTCAGCCAAAATGAGAAACTATTTGAATCACATAAAAACTTCTAACTTTGTTTTCAATGGATATAACCATGCATGCCTGGAAAAATCATCAATGACATTCATGAAGTAAAGATAGTTTCCAAAAGAGGATGTCTACATAGAACCACAAACATCACTGTGAACAAGTTGCAATTTTTTAGTTGCTCTGGCTGAACCATCTTTTGGGAATGAGGAATGCTACATTTTTCCCAAAATAGAGCCTTCACAGACATGTTTACTAGGTGCCTCAAGTTTGGGCAGAGAGGACCATTTCAAATTTCTACAAGCATAGTAAACTAGCAAAATTTAGATGAACAAAGTGTGCATGCCAAAGCTTTGCATCTCACAAAGCCTGAGAATCATGTACTGCACATGCTAAATCATCCATATATTTTTCGTAATCTATGAGCTTATAGATCCCACGACATAAAACGCTAGAAGCAATAATAACATTGCCATTTGACAGATCATGAATTGTACATCTGCCATTAAAAAATTTTACTACCAACTTAATCCTGGCTAAAGTTGAAACTGATAATAGATTCTTCTTGATCCCTAGCACAAATAAAACATTTGATAGTGTAAAGGAACTACCATTAGCAGTAGTCAAAATAATCTTACCAACTCGCATGACAACATAAGAGGAGTTGTTGGTGCATGTGATAGTGTTCCCTGTAGGGACATACTCAAGTGAAGTGAAGAAGCTGTGTTGTGAGGTAATATATTTGGTTGCCCCAGTATCAAAGTACCAAACATTTGATTCTATTGCAAACATACACTGCTCAGATAGTTCAAAATTGTAAACAAAGGTAAACGCCCATTGTTCATTCTACACAAGATTAGTAGACTTTGCTTTTAGTGTAGAGGCCTCTGCAACAACCATTCCAACCTCTTTCTTCCTTGCCTCATTAGCAGCCAGTCTTGGACAACTCTTTATGACATGATCACTTCCTTTATAGAATTCGCAAAACAATTTCTCCTTTTCTGTTTTCTTCTTGTCTCTATCATCCTTCTTTGATTGTACAGAACTAATGACTTTATGCTTACTAACAGAAGGGCTCCATTTACCTTTTCCCTTCTAACTAGCCAGGAAAGCTTGATCTGCAACATGCATAATAGACATGTTCTGCATAGAGTGACCTTCTTGCAATGGAATAGAGACTAATTGCTCAAATGTTAAGGCATTTGGATTGTCTTTCATCATCAAATGAAGAGTAGAAGCAAAACTCTGATATGAATCAGTAAGAACATTCAAAACAGTCTGCACAAGTGAAATGTCAGGAAAGACCTCATCAGCAGAAATCAACTATTCCTTCAAATCTTTGATCTTTGTTAGAAAACTATCCATGGAATCTCATTCATTCATGTGCTCACTCTCCAAGAGGTAAGCAACATGAGCCTCATTCCTTGCCTGGTATAAAGTGGTAAGTGCATCCCAAGCATGTTTAGATGTTCTGCAAGAGCGAATGTGAGGAATAATGGAAAGTTTGATAGACAAGGGTAGGAACATGAAGAATATTTCCATCTTCAACACCGTATGCATCACCTTCAGGAATTGTGTTTGTAGATGTAATAGGAAGTTTTTCAACACCCTACAAAATATCCCATAGTCCTTTTGCAACCAATACATGATGCATCATGTAAGCCCATAATGGGTAATTTGTACCATCCAAATTATCTTCAACATTCAACATATGGAATACATCACTGTTTTGAGCCATGGCCACTTACTAAAATACCTTGATGCAGAAAAATGAATGCATCTCAAAAATTTAAACAGAGCTACCCTATCAAGTTCTGTTAAACATGTAGAAAACTTCGAGATGCTTATATTGGCAAACCAAAACCTGTATATATCTTTGGCACAATAAGATGAAATTGCTTACACGCGCTACGATAGTGCATTCAGAGGCCAAAGAAAGCTTAGATAATGATTTGGACACCACATAGCAAGGCCATTTTGATTTCCCAATCATCCTAAGTATGCTCACTAATTTTTGTGCGATTTTGAAACTATGACTAGAGGGGTATTGACAACAGCCTAGATGAATCGAGGACCTGCCCTGATACCAACTGTTGGAGTTTGAGGTCTGCAAAAGAATGCGAACAACACAAGGAAGTAGAAGAAGCTTGGAGCACAACACACAATACTAAATGTATTACCACTAGAATATACAAAGGTAACTGAACCGTTAGGGTTATAGGCATATATACAAGCTGGGAGAAAAAACCTCCTAAAGAGAGAAAAAAGGACCCTGACACTTCTAATGTGTTCACATACATCACTACTTAAATATATCAACAACGGTGGAGGAGACCACATGGCTAATGTTTGTCCAATTATGGCTCAACCCCAAGGAAATCCTAATAGCCAATATTGTAGTATAGGGAGGAGATGCACTAACCACACTATGCATGATTACCCTAATGAAAAGCAAGTGGTCAGGTAAAATTATCCATAGCAACAACAAGGAAAATATCCAAATTAGTACCAACCTTAGCAATACTTTAGAACACAATAGCCTTACCAGCCACAGTATTAAGCTCAACAAAGACCTCAACCAATGTTGGGTCAACAACCTCCTCCTCTAGCCAATGTGATTCTAATCAAGTTTAGATCTACAGAAGAAAACTTGACTAGAGCCTTAGTGCTAGCACCTCCCTTGATTTCCAAAATTGATCCAAATGCTCACACCTTTGACTCAATTCATGTAGGTAGTCCACTAGCCTACTACATGGATTCATTAGAGCATAATGAGATCTATCCTTATGAAAGCTATAGTGACCTTAGTTGGGGGCCAAAAACTTCTAATGTAATGTACACCACTCCTAACCCTAGGCCCCAACCTAGATAAATGAGAACCCAAAGACCCCGAGGACCATGCTATAGATGTTAGGGAGATCACTTCATAAGAGATTGCCTAATCCCTGCACCAAGACAACCATAAGCCGTGAAAATTCAAGGATTTTGTCGCGATTGCGATAAGAAGCATCTTCTAAGGGATTTCCCAAAGAATTTAGCTAATACACTAAAAATCACACCTATTAATGTAATTGGCTTAGTAGTATACTTGACCAGAAGTACAATTACTATAGCCCCAGTACAAGTCATAACTAGAGCTGAAGCCCTACAACAAAACCTAGGGACAGGTCAAGAGAGGAGCCTAGACAATAGTGGGACTGAGAGCATGACCAAAAAGAAAACGAGAGCTTGGAAAGATAGCCATGAAAAAATGAAAAGGAAATGACTAAAAAAATGAGCAAACTAGAATAAAGCTTAAGAGAGACCAAAGCTAAACTCAAAGAAATTGCATCTCAGACACACTCTCACACATTACCACCACCGCCCTCACCATCTAATCATCCACACATAACACCATCACCACCCAGAGCAGGATCAGTCTTAGTGGATCCTACTCCTGAGGATTTAGATATGATGCTTAAAGCATAGCAAGCCAGAATCCAACAAGGGCCAAATTTGATGGGAACATGAAAAATATTGCCCTAGATCTGACCTATAGATTGAGCAATGGAGGACATGGGATCTCTCCACTCCACAGGATCAGGATCCTCTTGGATGCATGAAGAAACTCACTTATGGATGTGCAAACCCCCTAGATTCGTTCAAGACCCAGCCTATGCACCCATCGTGTTTCCAAATGAAGAATTTGAACCTCACGATTGGGCAAAAATTCTAGCTTCAATGGACATAATAGTCAATGATGAGTAATTGTCACCACACTATGATGAAGATGGCTATGATATTTTAGTGTTCACAATAGAACCATTCATGTATGATTCAGTTATTGAAGAGTGCGAACCTCATATGAGTGAACCCAAGGAGGATAGTGATGATGATGAAGAGTCTACCTTCATGGAGCCTTTTTGTGCTTCAGAGGAAGAATACCTCTATCTGATAGAAGCAAAAACTTAGGAAGAGGAAAGATCAAAGCTAGAAGAAAATTCAATTGTAACAAAAAGATTGAAAAGAGAGAAACCAAGTCCTAAGCGAGTAGAGGAAGAGACTCTCTTCGAAGTTCCAAAGAACTTCAAAAAATATGAAATAGAAGATGGAGAAGTCTTGATCAGGATGCCTAATAGAGAAGCACTCACAAGAGTTTCTTACAACAACAAAGAAAAGACTAAGAAAGTTTTTGTGAACATAGAAGAGAATGAACAATGATGTACGTACATAGGAGATGACTTGAACAAAGAAGAGGAAAAGGAATTGATTGATTTGTTAAGAGAGTATAGAGATGTGTTTGCATGGAGCTACAAAGACATGAAGGGAGTTGATCGAGATATTTGTTCACACAGAATTCCCATGTCCTTGGAAGCCAAGCCAAATAAGCAGAACCCATATACATATAATCATAATTATGCAGCCAAGATCAAAGAAGAGATAGATAGTTTGATAGAAGTTGGATTTATTTACAAGATTGAGCATACCAAGTGGGTATCCCCCATTATGGTTGTGCCTAAAAAGAATCGAAAGCTATGTGTATGCATTAACTTGAAGAAATTTAATGTTGGCACTATCAAAGATAGGTATCCACATCCAATCACATAACACATTAGAGAAAGTAGTAGGTAAGGAAGTCTATAGCTTCCTTGACGGATTTTCAGGCTAGAGACAAGTAGCTATTACCCGAAAATACCAACATAAGATAGATTTTTCCACGGAGTGGGGTATATTTTAATTTTGGGTGATGCCATTTGGACTCACCAATGTTCTAGCTACATTTCAAAGGTTGATGTGCCACAAGCTCAAAGAGTTCCTGTGAAAGAACTTAGAGGTCTATGTTGATTATCTATGTGCATATTCAAACATTAGGCAAACACACATTCTTGATATAAGACATCTTTGAAAAATATAAAGAATACCATTTTCTTGAGCCCAAAAAAATGTGTTTTTATGGTCATGCAAGGCAAGATCTTAGGACACATAGTGTCAAAAAATGGAATCTCGATGGACGAGGATAAAGTTAAAGCCATTGCCGTGTTATCTAGACCAAAGAATGTTAAAGAAATACAAGCTTTCATGGGTCATAGTGGTTATTACTAATGATTATCCACATGTATGCAATCATTGCAAAGCCTTTGTACAACCTTTAATTAATTTTGAGTGGATGGACGAGTGTGAGAACTCTTTCAATGAGCTTAAATGACATTTTTTTCAGTAGATCTTGAGAAATGATCTCAACAAGTCACCTATGTCTAAAATTGTAGTTCTTTACAGTCAACTTTGACACCTACAACTTCTAAAGCTTGGTTCTCCCAAAGTAGAACCCTTTTAAGCAAATACTTTTAGCCATAGATGGATTACCTTCCAACTTAGATTTTGACTCCTCATTTGTGCAAAACTTTACACTGTGCATTGAGAACTGATCAGTTCTTGGACCATTAAGATTGCACCTGTTTCAAAAGACACTCAACACTTTCTTACATATGAATGTTCCTACACATAATTCTCATAGCCTATTTACAATTAGGCTCTCAAACTTTAACCATAGACTCATTAACTATGGTTTATACACTTATAAAGGGATTCTTGAAATGATCAAGCACAGAAGGAGAACACGCAGAAATATTGGGCGCAACTTTTCTTCATTACTGATAAATTTTACATCTAGATGAGAGAGTGATCTATCTCACTTGTAGAGTGTCTAATGACTTCTAATTCTTCTAAATTCTTGTTCTCTCATTCTCTCTCATATTTGCCCCGACATTTTTACTTGTATATATAGGCAAATATGCACAAGCTCATAACCAAACAAAAGGTATAAGTGAGCTAACTCTAAACTAATGTACATATGTATACAAGTCTTCATCTTCTGAACATGTGCTTTCTTCATGCTTCATAAATTGATCTTTTCTTCAAACCTTGACTGCAATCCTTCCTCAAAACTTCAATTGTTGATTGACTTGCACCGACAGCTCCCCCTCAATCATCAATTGAGGTTTTCTCTATCTTCTTTATACCTGCCATGTCTTTGAATCTATGTAGCTTTGGTCCATCCAAGCTTTTTGTTAACATATCAGCAATCTGATCCTTTGTTGAAGTATGTATGACTTCAATCTCCTTATCCATCACCTTCTCTCTTAGAAAACGATACTGAATCTCAATGCTTTTAGTCCTAGCATGAAAAACACGATTAGCAGTTAGATATAATGAACTCATGTTATCTCCATGAATAGTGGGTATACTCTGAATGATGTCAAAACTCTTCATAAGAGTCTTAAGCCATATCACTTCCTTTGCAGCTTCAACCATACCTTTGTACTCAGCCTCTGTGGATGATAAAGCAACTGTGTGTTGCTTCTTAGAACACCAAGAAATTAACTTATCTCCCACATAGCACAAGTATCCATATGTTGATCTCCTATCATTAGGATACCTGCCCAATCTGTATCACTATGTATTTTGATGTTTGTATCTGAACATAATACAAACCTTCTCTGAGTGTACCCTTAACGTACCTCAACACCCTTTGTCCTGCAACCCAATGTTCTTTCCTATGACAATGCATGAATTGAGATAACACCCCAACTGCATATGACAAGTCAGGCCTAGTTAATGTGAGTCTTTCATGCTCTTCCTTTGTAGGATGTCCTTTTCTTCTGAACATGGGCATCTCCTCATCTCCGGAGATGTATCCATAAAGACTCCTTCCTTATAGGTATGTCTTCATCCTTAGAGACCATGCTTGATAGTTGTTCCTGTCCAATTTATCAATGAAAGAAGAAAAACCATCTCCCATTTTACCTTAACTCTACTCTGATATCACTGTTTGGATAGATGGATGGACACTTCAAGATGATAGTAGGTACTACCAAATCCTACTTTGTACCAGCCCTTGTGTTCTTCAAAGTTGATAAGTGGACCCTCTTAATTTTCCAATGACACCATAAAAGTGCCTATGTATTTTGGAAATGATGTATGAAAAGATTTGATCAAAACAGACTACTTCAAGAATGAACTCTTCAAGAAAACTTTCTATTTTGGATCATACACCTGCTGCCTCTAATGCTTAGTACAACCAGTGTAGTAGGAATTAGAAAAATTCCTTTTAGGGATATCTAATTACCTTAGTAAGCTAATGATTCCAAGTATAATAACTTAAAATGATCAACTATGCACAGAGAAATCAATTTAACAAAATTATCTTTACCCTCGATTTTTTAGGACCTCTATAGGTATAGACCAGTGAGTGCTTTGATGTCGTTTACTCTCAATTTTCTGAATAGAATTGCTTCAAATTTAGAAATAATGTCAAAAACTTGGAGCCGATTCCAACAAGCTATAGATCATTGAATTTGGTGGAGAAATGAGTGAGATATGCTCATCACAAGTTGACAGTAGATAATGACTATAATAGAGATGTCACAAATGAGTAATGTACCTATGATGTATTAATGAGTAGTGTTGTACAATATCATAGGCTTCGTAATCATAGCCATATGATGAAGAATGGTGTAGGCTATAGTGTAGGCCTCAAACACAAACTAAATAACATGAAGAGCTCGAAAAAATGATCACTCTTGACCCATGACTTTTACAAGAGTATATATAGGAGTTGAATTCAAATTCAAATTTGAATTCAAACATTGGCTCTCTCTAAAAAGTGAACCTTCATTCTAGGAGGTATTCCCTCAATCAACTTCTAGCAATTCCACGAGTTTTTCTTGGTAGGTGATTACATAGATTCCCATGTCAAATAATGACTTTTACAAAATGTAAAGTGGTAAATATCCACTAGCAATTGTTCCCATGTAGATTCATATGTCACTACAAGGAATACGGGCGTGTAGCGACGGTTAACGCGACAGAATTTCGTCGCTGTAAAATTGCAACGTGCGTCGGAAATACCGTCGAGCGCGGACCGTCGATTATACGACGCAAAAAACGACGGTATTTGCGATGGTATATGCCTAACGTCGCATAAACGACGCTTGTTAATGGCGTCGCTTAAGCGACGCTCTTCAGCGTCGCATAAGCGACGCTTTTTAGCGTCGCATAAGCGACGGTTTATGAGCGACGGTCTATTGCATCGCTTATACGACGATGCGTTGCATCGCTTATGCGACGATCTGTTGACGGAAAAAAATTAAAACGTTGGAGGCTCTGCAATCGGCATTTTCACGCATCCGATCGAAGAGCTCTCCAACGTTCGCAATTGCGCTGCGCTTACGAGCTGAAGCAAGTATATGCAGAATTGTTGTTTTGCTTAAGCTCTCTGTTATTGTCTCCCTCTGTCTTTGTTTCTCTCTTTCTACATCTTTGTCTCTTTGAATTTTCTCTCTCTCTCTCTAGATCTCTCTCTAGATCTCACTCTCTCTCTCTAGATATCTCTCTCTCTCTCTAGATCTCTCTCTCTCTCTCTAGATCTCTCTCTCTCTCTCTCTCTCTCTCTCTCTCTCTCTCTCTTCTCTCTTTCTCTTCTCTCTTTTTATTGCAGGTTATTCAAGAAGCTAACCAAGCAAAAACTATGGATCACAATTGTAAGTACAATTTCTATTATTTGTAGATCATTTGAATTGTGTTATTTTCATTACATACCATACTCACACTTATTGATATGCACTCATACACTTATACATGACGAAGAAGCACACACACATGCATATACCTACATATACACATATACATGCACATACACACACATACACATAGAGTTATACATATACACACACATACACAAGAACATGCACATATTGATACATACATATACACTTATACATGCACATGCATATACATACATATACGCACACATACACATGCACATATACACATATACATGCACATACACACACATACACATAGAGTTATACATATACATGCATATACATATACACACATACACATGCACATGCACATACTCATACACACATATGCACTTATACATGCACATGCACATACATACATATACACACACATACACATGCACATACATACATATACACACACATACACATGCACATACATACATATACACACACATATATACACTTAGGTACACACATATGAATGAATTATATAATTAAAGTATTAAAACACATGCTTAATATAAACAATAATAAAAATCAATAGAACAAAACTCTTCATTACTTAATACCATACACACAATTCAAAACATGACTGAAATGAAAAATATATAGATAAATATATGTATATATCAATGTAAATACATAATCCAATGTCATAATCAACGTCTAAAATCCTAATCATTGTCATCATGATCATCATCATCATCAGCAATATCATGATCAGATGGATCTTCCTCATCCTCATCCTCATGATCACCCTGTGACGATCGAGATCGTCCCTCCTGTGTATGTCTCTCCACCTCATCCATATTTGTCTCCCCATAATACTCCTGTATTACATATAACAAACATAAATCAATAAAATAATTAAAACATTCTTAACAACAAAATAATTATATAAAATTTAAAAATACTCACAAAGGCATCAGGATGATCTTGTATATACTCGCTCAAACGCCGATATCCAAAATGTGTAGCATACTCGATCTCGTGTTTCGTAGGATATCGGCCATAATCCTTTCGCTGCAATGAAACAAATAAAAAACATTAGTTGCTTGCATTTTAACTAAAATAAAAAATATACTCACAATAACACATATACTTACAAACGTAGCTACAAAACCATTATGGCCCATTTGGCCTAAGTGCGATGTGTGGCCCAACTCCACTCTCTTCCTTGCAGCAGCCTGTTTATTCAAGGAAAAAAATACATAAATTAAATTAAAAAATTACTAAAATATCTAAAAATTATAAATATAAACTATTAATTTGTGTACCTTCTGCTGAGTAAATGACTCCTGAAGACGTAGCTGTCTACGAAAAAACTGCCACGACTCAGGTGGTATGATAGCTCGCCTCTTATTTTTTTCGACCATACAATATCTCCTGTTAATTTAATCTCAAACAGAAAAAAAAGTCAGAATACATACACATTTATACACACATATACACATACACATACACATACACATACCCACATACACATATACATGCAAACATATACGCATGCATATATGTATATATATACACATATACATACATATAACATAAACACACATATACATATCCACATATATACGTACACACACATGCATGCATATACACATTCATACAAAATACATGCATTTATCCCACAATAATATGTGTTGTGTATATGTGAATATGTGTGTATGTATAAATGTGTATATGTGAATATGTGTGTATGTGTAAATATGTATATGTGAATTTTTTATTTATGTAGATAATCAAATTATTAATATCAAATACCATTATTTGTAGATTCTGATCAATCAGATGGAACTCCACCACCGTCTCCTCATCGTGCAACGACTTTATACTGTAAGTATATGAAATATTTAATTTTAACTATATTTGATGGATACATAACTTATATATTTTTTTTATGTTTCTTATGATGTGCAGATTCTGATCAATCAGAGGGTACTCCACCACCTCCTACCCATGCAACGACTTCACATGTGTCCTCAGATAGGAATTATGATGAATTTTACTATCAAGAGCATATTATATGTTGGTGTAACTCTTGTTATGGCACGTATCGAAGACCACAATTGGAATGTATTGAACATGAGGCAGAGTATGGTACTTTTGAGCATGCACCATCACCTAGTCAACGTGATAATGCTTGGGTATGTATTTTCTATATATATTAATGTCATTTTTTTATTTAAAAACCATGTATAAAATCAAATTATTATTGATATACAGGAATACTTGCTCGATGAGATGATGATAATGATTTTTCTCATAATGTTAATATACCTCGTACACGTCATGGACTTGCTGTTCATCAATTACAAGCAGAGGTTTCTAGAAATCCTCTACCTCCTGGTTTAGAGAATGAAACGGCTGGAGATTATCCATTGCCAGCTCGTGATTGTTCTTTAGTACAAACATATGATAGAAGAAGATATGGAGGATGGAATAGAGGACCACTTCCTTTAGATGGAGAGGTTTTCAACTTTTGGGGTAATCGCTATATGATTGCTCCATCCACTATTACTAATGCTGGTCGTGGTCTCTTTATTGTAGAGGATTTGTATGTGCCTCCGAACTCTGAAGTCACTCTTATGTCATTTTGTGGTCCTATATATGGATGGGGAGATTGGCATCGACTTTCACGTTATGTTCAAAGCATGAGTACTTATGGAATATGCTTGAACGCAGCATCTCTTACTAGTAGAAGGATTTTACATGCAGAAAATGAAAGATTATATATTGATGGAAGACCTTACACACATGGAAATATAGCAGGTTTAATAAATAGTAGTCGAGGGTTACATAATAGTTCAAGGACTAATTGCACATTTGAGGAGCGTGAAAATAGTCATGAATCACCATACATGAGTAGAGATGTATCAAGATACATAGTTGTCAATGCTATTACTACATTACATGCTGGTGATGAACTATTAGTGAATTATGGATGGCGTAGACCTCCAAGAGCACCTTTTAGCTAGAGAGAATAAAAATTTTCTATCCATATTTAATAAGTTATATACTTAATTTTATATTTGAAGTTTAATTTTTATTCATTTATGGAATACTAATGAGTTTTGTTTATATGTGTAGATTCCAACGTATGATGTTGATGATATTCGTCCACAACATTCACAATTACCAATAAGACCTCATTTATCAGAAGCTTCCATGAGGAGGCTACGCAAAACTAATCCTGTGCAATATGCAAAGTTGAAAGATCTATATTCAAAAGATGATAAAGTACAAGATTTGTGTGACAATGATGAAGATGATGGCATGGCAGATTTTATTGAGGATTGGTATCAAAATGACAGTGAGAGCATGGATATTTCTAAAAATGAGAAATATCTTCGAGAGGAATGTCTAAAGCATGTATATGAAGGAAGTCGTTTGACACGACTAAGTGCAAGCTTACTTATTCTCAACCTTCAAAATCGTTTTGGATGGAGTAATGTATCTGTTTCGACACTATTAAGGTATAATTTTCAATTTTCTATCTACTTATATATATGCGCATCTTTTAAAACTATTAATGCATCTTTCAAAATATTCGTAAAAAATTTGATTGTTTGGATGGCAGGATACGATTGTTTGTTTTGGAGGATATGAAGTATGTATCTTCATTGAATGATTTGTCGATTCACGCATATGTTCAGTTTGAAAGTGTGAGAAGCGGATTTATAATTTGTATTCAAAGAATTTGGCACTGTTTATAGGCCATACAATGGTGACCTGGATGCATCGCATGCACAGAGGTTACTCAAGATAGAGCAATCTGATTATAATGGACTAGTGCCAGCAAGATTCCTAGGGTATGCAGTAAACCTCTTGCATGCCAATGATGAGGCGCATTTGAAGTTTAGGATACAAAGTGGAAATCATGGTGGCTTGAGAGGATCACACATATACATGCAAGAGGTTTACTGCATACCCCAGGAATCCTGCTAGTACTAGTCCCTTATAATCATGTTGCTCTATCTTGAGTAACCTCTGTGCATGCGATTCATCCAGGTCACCATCGTATGGCCTATAAACAGTGCCAAATTCTTTGAATAGCAATTATAAACTCTCTTCTCGCACTTTCAAACTGAACATATGATAGAATCGACAAATCATTCAATGAAAGTATATACTTCATATCCTCCCAAACAAACAATCATATCTTGCCATCCAAAACAATCAAATTTTGTGGAAATATTTTGAAAGATGCACATAAGCATACACATATATAAAATTATATGCATATATATATATGTATATTTATTTATTTACTTTCTTTAATATATCATTTTTTTGATAAACTTACAGGTTATTATCTGAAAAGTTTTTACCAAGTCAAAATATTCTTCCTACCTCACATGATGAAATGAAGAAGATAATCAACAATCTTGGTATGGATTATCAATGTATACATGCATGTCCTAACGATTGTATTTTATATAGAGGTGAATATGCAAACTCTTTGACATGTCCCAAATGTCAATCTCCTCGATATAAGGGTGAAGAAGGTAAAATCCCGAAAAAGGTATTGAGACATTTTCCATTGGCTCCACGGATTAGACATATGTTTCAAAGCCCCGAATTATCAAAGCTTTTGACTTGGGGACATGATCACAAAAGTACTGATGGAATAATCAGAATTCCTCATGATAGTGTTGCTTTTCAGCATATTGATTCTACATGGCCTGAATTTGCACAAAATCCACAGAATCTAAAGTTAGGAGTTGCATTAGATGGGGTTAATCCATTCTCCATGAAATCTAGTAAATGGTCAACATGGCTAGTGGTAGTCATAAACTATAATCTTCCGCCATATCTTAGCATTGAAAAGGAACATTTAATGCTTTCACTTTTAATCCCAGGCAAAAGACAAGTTAAAGATATGAATGTATATCTTGCTCCTCTCATTGACGATCTTCAAGAGTTATGGAGAGGTATTAATATCATTGATATATCAAAAAGCATCAATGAAAGACATATTACGATTCGTGGTATTGTGGCTTGGACTATTCACGATTTTCCTGGATATGGCGTTTGTTCAGGTATTGATGTAATTTTTTTATTCAATATGCATGTAAATAAATATGATTTAATCTAATTATATTTTTATCATTTTCCATGATGCAGGAATATCTACTAAGGGTTATAAAGCTTGTCCATATTGTGGTGATTGGTTGAGATCAATCTATAGTAAGAATCTCAACAAAAATATTTATCTTCGACATCGACGATTTATGCCTGATGATCATCCATTAAGATCTAAAAGAGAAGCGATACATTTTAATGGAAAGCTTGAAACAGGTCAGTGTCCAAAACCTATGACGCCTATGGATTGGTATAAAAAATGGACAGATGGACCTCTGATAGATCCAGAAGCAGAAATCTTCAGTGATGATTCAGATAATGAGTATGTGAACAAAGGTAAAGGGAAATTGGCACTCGCAGAGAACATATCAATATGGTATTCTTTGGAGTATTGGAAAGAGTTAAAAGTATGTCATCTTCTTGATCCTATGCATATATTCAAAAATATTGGTTATTCACTATGGCAGCATCTTCTTGGACTAAAAGATACCACAACATCAAGGAATGATTTGAAAGATCAAAAATCCAAACCAAAGTTATGGCCAGTTTTTGATAGACATCGACAAGAAACGACTTATGCATCTGCTCCTTGGGTACTTACGACAAAAGAGATACAGACTATCAACAATAGAATTCAATTGATCAAGACTCCTACAGGATATGGAGCATCGTTTCAAAACATGTTTACTATGGATGATAAGAGCTTATCTGGATTAAAGACCCATGACTGGCATAACTTTTTGAAACATATTTTACCTTTGGTTATCGATGGATGTACAACGAAAGGAGTACGAGATGTCATCTATCGTCTTGGATCACTTATAAGGTAATTATGATACTTTTATATTTAATATGTTTGAATATTGGATATCTTTTATTTTTTAATTAACTTCTTTACAATTGTTTTTATGATTTGTATAGGTGGATTACATCCAAAGAGATCGATAAAAATTCGATCCCACAAAAAAAAACGTGAATGCAAAGAGCTACTTTGTTTGATGGAAAAAGAACTTCCTACTTCATTTTTTGATATTCAAGTTCATTTACTAGTCCATCTTGTAGATGAGATAGAGATTGCCAGTGTTGTCAACACTCGATGGATGTTTTGGGTCGAGCGATTTATGGGAATACTAAAAGGTTATGTGCGACAAAGAGCAAAACCAGAAGGATCCATGGCAAAGGGTTGGATGCTTGAAGAGTGCATGTATTACGTTAGTGAGTACCTTGAAAGAGTTCATGAAGAAGCTCCACGTGCATGGACCAACGAGTCTTCTTCAAAAATAACCGATGAGGTATTATCAGGTAAGGGGGTTCCATTCTTATTTACATTTCAAGAAAAAAATGATGTTTCCACTTTTGTAGCATATAATAGCGAATGCATGCAAGCATTCGTTAGCGAGTACGAGGAACTTCAAAGTCTCCAAAGTAAAAGGCGAAAAAACAAAAGATCTAGACGTAATCTCGATAATAATGAGATTACAGATATACCTTCTTTCACGGATTGGCTATATAGTCGTTTGCAACGCGCCAACGCAAATAATGAAGAAATCTCCGATGAGCAAAGAGAGTTAATGATAGGTTGTGAACAAAAGGTAATTTTATTAAAATATATATTTTATTTTTTTCATATATGTATGTTAGTTTCTATTTACTAATTCAATTTATTTTGCAGGCTCGAATGTTCACTAATATGTGGGCTTTTGGACAGCATATTAGAATCAAATCCATTGATTCTTTACGTAAAACAGAGGATTCTAGTATTGTTGCTTGTTTCAAGCAACTATCACGTGCTAGCTCAAAAGACACAAACCTTATAGATGGCGAACTTGGTTACGTAGGAACTATTGTTGGTATCTACGAAATTTCATTTCGTACATTCAAACAGGTAGAAAAAAGTTTATATATATTTTTTAGAGTTAGTTTTTTTTTAAGCACCTAATAATGGGACGTTTTTGTTGTTATATATTGTGATAGGTCATTTTGAAGGTTGACTGGTATCGAGCGGAGTATAAAGGTAGTAATTCTACAATAAGAAAGGAATTATCTGGGTTTTGGGCAATTGATTCTTCCAAGGTAATGCGATCTACTAAAGAACCATATATTCTTCCTAGGCATATTGAACAAGCATTTTTTTATAAAAACCCAGATGCTCATCCTTGGTGGCAAGTCATTCATGTGCAACCTAGAGGTAGGTCATTGTTTGAACAGTTTATTGTTAGAGAGATTGAAGAAAGTCCTCTTGATGATTCAGCATCAGATACTGATACATCAACATCTGGAATAGAAATTAGACTCATTATACGTGATAATGATACTAATCTTTTTGATGAAGAGGATAATTCTCTACATGCTGATTCTACTGATGAGGAAGAGGAATTACCAGAAATAGATATTAATCCACCAATAGATGATGTGATTCATGAGAACATAGATTTAACAATAGAAGAAATAAATGAAATCAATAAGGATAATGAAGATGAGACTATATTGATGTCTTACCAAAATGATGGCAATAATGAAAACATATGAGCAGATTAGATAGTAACTTGAAGCTTCTGAATGGATATATATAATAGGTTTTTTTTATTAACTTGAATAACGATGAATCCTACTAGAGAGATGAAATCATGTTCTTCTAAGTTAGAACATGAAGCTCGGGGGTATGCCTAATTATTTTATATATAGCTTTATCTTCGAGGAGTAAATTTTTATCATGTATGTATGCATATGTGTGTGTATTCATGTGTATTATATGTATACATATATTAGTATGCATATATATGTATTTCATGTATATGTATGTGTTTGCATGTGTGTGATATATGTATACATGTATTCATGTACGTAATATATGCAAGTGTTTATAATTGTGTACATGTATATATGTATATGTGTCTATGTGTAAATATGTACATGTAAATATGTATGCATGTATATATATGTTTATGTGTGCATGTAGGCATGTACATGTATGTGTAAATATGTACATGTAAATATGTTAGTATGTATATATATATTTATGTGTGCATTTAGGCATGTATGTGTGAAGCATAATATATCTACTCCATTTTATATTTATGTATCCTATCTACATGATGTGTATATATCTTTACATATATTATGAATCATGATCCTCGTTGATTCGAGTAGCTATATATAGAGGCATAAGGTTGGGAGGAGAGACATCTCTCTAGTAGGACGTCGGAGGTGTATATATACTTCAAACATATGGCTAAAAGGTTTTATATGTATATGTATATACATTTTTATTTTAGATTTATATATATATATATATATATATATATATATATATATATATATATATATATATATATATATATATATATATATATATATATATATATATATATATATATATATATATATATAGATACATACATACATACATACATATATACACACACACATACATACATACATGGATTATATTATATTACATACATAGCAGTAAATATATACTACATACATACGTGTAATGTAATACACACATTTTTATGTATATATACACATAGTATATACATATTACATTTATACACAACACATAGATGTATACATACATGATACACATGCATACATACATACTACAAAAATAGAAACATGTATATTAGATACATATATAAGTTAATATACATGCCTTTCAGTAAACATAGAGTAATAGATTTTAGGAATGACATCATACATACATAGATGCATATATAGATACATACATACGTACATACATACATAGCTCTCTCTCTCTCTCTCTCTCATATACATACATACCGTGCATTGTCGCGACGATGAGCCATAAGTGTCCGCATCTCTTTCAAACACCACTTAAGGGACCATCCTGTCCCAAACTCTGTCTCAAGTGAACTAAGCACGTACTTTTTATCCCTCTCATCATGCTCACTACAAAAATAAAAAACATAATGTAAATAAAACATAAGATATACATTTCAATTTATATGTAAAACTTTTACTTACTTCCATGGTAAGTGGATAAAGCGCAGGTAAGAGTCGCATAGTGCCCGCATTCTTCTCTTGAACTCCAATCCATTCCCTATGTACACAATGTTCCCCTCCGGCTCTATGTCGCACTCTAGTCCTAAGGTGCCTATGCATGTCCTCATAGGCAACTCTGCTCTGCTATCACGTGCTGGAGGTGGTATAGGTGTCCTAAAAATAGATAGATAGAAATAAATAAAAATATGTGCTATAATATCATTAAAAAAAATTATGAAAAAAAACATACCTATGAGCAGATAGCTCTCTTCCTGCATGTGGATCCGCAGAAGAGCCCTCGTCTGATCGCGTAAGCATCTGGATCGTATAATCCAGCTCCTCATCGGACATGTCTGCGTAGTCCCGCATTATGGCCCCTAGAGTATCTGACGGAACTCTTGCTCTCATAAGACTTTTTATGAGAGTGAGTTTCGCCTTTCTCTCTTTACTGGGATCCATAATACCTAACATATAAAACAAAATGGTTAGAAATCAATATATATATACGTGTATGTGTGTGTATGCATGTGTATGTGTGTGCATGCATGTGTATGTGTGTGTATGCATCTGTTTGTATGTGTGTAGGTATATGTGTGTGTTGTCTATGTGTATGTGTGTGTGTCTATGAGTGTGTATGTGTTTATGTATATGTATGTATCTACGTGTGTGTATGTATCTATGTGTGTATGTGTATGCATGTATGTATGCATGTGTGTGTATGCATATGTATGTGTGTGTATGCATCATTATGTGTGTCTATGTATGCATTTGTACGTGTGTATGCATCATTGCATGTGCATGTGTCTATGTGTGTATGTGTGTGTATATGTGTGTGTGTCTATGTGTATGTGTGTGTGTTTATGAGTGTGTATGTGTTTATATGTATGTATGTATCTATGTGTGTCTATGTGTCTAAGTGTGTATGTGTATTCATGTATGTATGCATATGTATGTGTATGCATATGTATGTGTGTGTATGCATTATTATGTGTGTCTATGTATGCATGTGTATGTGTGTATGCATCATTACGTGTGTATGTATCTATGTGTGTATGTGTGTGTGTATATGTGTTTGTATGTGTGTATGCATGTGTGTGTGTATGCATGTGTATGTGTATATGTGTATATGTGTGTGTATATGTGTGTATGCATGTGTGTGTGTATATGTGTGTATATGTTTGTATGCATGTGTGTGTATGCATATGTATGTGTGTGTATGCATTATTATGTGTGTCTATGTATGCATGTGTATGTGTGTATGCATCATTACGTGTGCATGTGTCTATGTGTGTATGTGTGTGTATATGTGTGTGTGTCTATGTGTATGTGTGTGTGTCTATGAGTGTGTATGTATGTATCTATGTGTGTGTATGTGTATGCATGTATGTATGCATATGTGTGTGTATGCATATGTATGTGTGTGTATGCATAATTATGTGTGTATGTGTCTATGTGTGTATGTGTGTGTGTATACATTATGACAGTGTATGTAAGCATGTGCATTATGTATGCATATAAGTATGTATGTATGCATATGCATATGCATTATGTATGCATATGCATATGTATGCATATGCATATGCATTATGTATGCATATGCATATGCATTATGTATGCATATGCATATGCATTATGTATGCATATGCATTATGTATGCATATGCATATGCATTATGTATGCATATGCATTATGTATGCATATGCATATGCATTATGTATGCATATGCATTATGTATGCATATGCATATGCATTATGTATGCATATGCATATGCATTATGTATGCATATGCATATGCATATGCATTATGTATGCATATGCATATGCATATGCATTATGTATGCATATGCATATGCATGTGTATGCATATGCATGTGTATGCATATGCATGTGTATGCATATGCATGTGTATGCATATGCATGTAAGTATGTATGTATGCATATGTGTGTGTATGCATATGCATGTAAGTATGTATGTATGCATATGCATATGCAATATGTATGCATGTATGTATATGTGTGTGAATGTGTGTGAATGTGTGTGTGAATGTGTGTGTGAATGTGTGTGTGAATGTGTGTGTACATGTGTCTGTATGTGTGTATGCATGTGTATGTGTGTGTATGCATCATTATGTGTGTATGTGTGTGTACATGTCTGTATGTGTGTATGCATGTGTATGTGTTTGTATGCATCATTATGTGTGTATGTGTGTGTATGTAGGTGTGTCTATGTGTATGTGTGTATGTGTGTGTGTCTATGTGTATGTGTGTATGCATGTGTATGTGTGTATGCATGTGTATGTGTGTATGTGTCTATGTGTGCATGTGTGTGTATATACTATATGTGTGTGTGTCTATGTGTATGTGTGTGTACCTATGAGTGTGTATGTGTTTATGTGTGTATGTGTCTATGTGTGTGTATGTGTTTATGTGTGTATGTGTATGCATGTATGTGTATGTGTGTGTATGTCTCTTTATGTGTGTGTGTATGCATATGTGTGTGTGTATATGTGTGTCTATGTGTGTATGCATGTGTATGTGTGTGGATGCATCATTATGTGTGTATGTGTCTGTGAGTGTATATGTGTGTGTATGTGTGTGAGCGTCTATGTGTGTGTATGTGTGTGCGCGTCTATGTGTATGTGTGTCTGTGTGTGTATGTGTGTGTATCTATGAGTATGTATGTGTTCATGTGTGTGTATGTGTCTATGTGTGTATGTATCTGTGTGTCTGTATGTATCTATGCATGTGCATTATGTATGCATGTAAGTATGTATGTACATTATATGCATATGCATATGCATTATGTATGCAAATGTATGCATGTATGTGTTTATGTGTGTATGTCTCTCTATGTGTGTGTATGCATATATGTGTGTGTATGTGTGTGTATATGTGTCTGTATGTGTGTATGCATGTGTATGTGTGTGTATGCATGTGTATGTGTGTATGTGTCTATGTGTGCATGTGTGTGTATATACTATATGTGTGTGTGTCTATGTGTATGTGTGTGTACCTATGAGTGTGTATGTGTTTATGTGTGTATGTGTCTATGTGTGTGTATGTGTTTATGTGTGTATGTGTATGCATGTATGTGTATGTGTGTGTATGTCTCTCTATGTGTGTGTGTATGCATATGTGTGTGTGTGTGTATATGTGTGTCTATGTGTGTATGCATGTGTATGTGTGTGGATGCATCATTATGTGTGTATGTGTCTGTGAGTGTATATGTGTGTGTATGTGTGTGAGCATCTATGTGTGTGTATGTGTGTGCGCGTCTTGTGTATGTGTGTCTATGTGTGTATTTGTGTGTATGTGTGTGTGTGTCTGCGTATGTGTGTGTGTGTCTATGCGTGTATATGTGTGTGTGTGAGTGTGTGTGTGCGCATACCTTGTGTATGTCTCGCTTCTCTCTCTCCCTCTCGCGCGCTGTATGTCTCTCTCTCTCTCTCTCGGTCTGTATTCTTCCTCGCGTTCAAGGCCCGACACAAATGTGCCGGGAGAATTGAATTTTTTTTTTTACATTCCAGAGCGTCGCATATGCGACGCTCTGCAGTTTGCCATCGTCGTTAAGTGCGTCGCTAACCTGCGACGCTACTAGCGACGCCTCTGGTTTAGCGTCGCTTATGCGACGATGCTCGGCCAAAAAAAAAAATCCGAAATTTTTACCGTCGCATTTCGTCGCATAAGCGACGGTTTTCGTTTTTTTCCCGATTCGGGGGCGTCGCTACGCCCCCCTTTTTCTTGTAGTGTGTGTATGGGCTACAAGCCAAATGTGTAGGCTTGTGATTTGCACCAACAGTACATACATACACACATGCATACATACACACATACATACACACATACATACGTATGTACATATACATACATCCATATACATATATATATATATATATATATATATATATATATATATATATATATATATATATATATATATATATATATATATATATATATATATATATATATATATATATATATATATATATATATATATATATATATATATATATATAGAGAGAGAGAGAGAGAGAGAGAGAGAGAGAGAGAGAGAGATAGATAGATATAGATATATACATACATACATACATACATACATACATACATACATGCATACATACATACATACATACATACATACATACATACATACATACATACATACATACATACATACATACATATACATGCACGCAGATGCATGCACACAGATGCATGCACACACATGCCTGACAGTTCACTTGTGTAGAGTGTTTTGAATGGTTATCCGGATTCATATCAAATTTTTGCTTCGACTCTTTGATTGATGATGAAAGGCAATCGGAATGCCTTAACATTTGAGGAGTTAGTCATTGTTCTATTGCAAGAAGACTAGTCTAGGTAGAACAAGTTCATTATGCATGTTGTAGAGCTAAGTGCTAAATTGAGATCATATGTGTGTCCAAAAGAGCCTACAACCATAGAATAGTGCATTCATATGTGCATTGATATTGAGGATAATCTAGGGGAAGAGTTAGAGCTTTCAAAAATCTATAAAGATTCAAATAGTGCTACTAGCTTCACTTCTACACCATCCATATCAATAGAGGAGTTGGCAAAGAAGGTAGCACAAAAATTAGGAGTATCACACAAACATACACCTAGAATGCTCTCGTTTAAACGATGTTACAACTATTGGAGTTTGAGGTCTATGCAAGCATGCAAACAACACAAGGAAGAAGAAGAATCTTGGAGCACAACACACAATACTAAATGTATTACCACTCGAATATACAAAGATGAGTGACTCGTTAGGGTTATAGGCATATATACAAGCCGAGAGAAAAAACCTTCTACGAGTTGGCACTCATGTATAAGGAAGTGCCAAGCTATATGGAATAAACCCAAAAAAGGAAGTAAGCCCAAAGCTTTGCGAAAAGCTTCAACCTTCTCCCTTGGCATAGCATTTGTGAATAGGTCTACAATGTTCTCTCTTTGTGGGCACATATGCCAAATTGATCTCTCCAATAGAGAAGTTGTCCTTGGCATAATGATCATGCACCTCAATGTGCTTAGCGCGATCATGGAAACAGGGTTCCTCGCAACTGCCAATGCACTTCGATTGTTAGTGAAGATGGTGGTGGCATAAGATTGACCAACCCCCAAATCATCCATAAGGCATCTGAACCACACACACTCAACAGTCACTGTGAAAGCTACCCTATAGTCAGCAAAGTGGCCACAATAAGCTAGTTCTTGCTCAACCAAGATATGCATGAGCTACCAAGCATGAAGCGAAACACACAGGTAGACATACAAGTGTCAAGCAGTCAACCTAGTCGGAGTAAAAAAAATCTGGTAGTAGTCATCCCCCCTTGGGATAAAATAGTCATAGTAGTGAGGTACCACTCAAGTAGCAAAAGATGCATTTAACTACCTGCCAATGCTTGACACCTAGGCAATGCATAAACCTTCTCATTTGTGAGACAAAAAATTGAATATCTGGCCGAGTAATGCATAAGTAAATCATGCATCCAATAGCCTGTTAATAGAGAACAACATCAAATGCATCTCCAACATCATGATTACTCAATTGTAAACCTGTCTCCATAGGATTGGCAATAGAGTTGCACTCTTCAAGGCAAAACCGCTACAATAATGTGTCAATATATTTTGTTTGACACAAAGCTATTCTACCATCAACTTCGATAAATTGAATGCCCAAATAATGATGCAAATGCTCCAAATCTGACATCTCAAATGAGGCATGCATATCAACTTTACAATTAGCAATATGCTTCTAATGAGGAACAGTGAGCAATATGTCATCATTGTACACAACAATGATCAGAAGCCCATGATTTGCACACTTAACATATAAGGTGCTCTCAATTGGACTCTTCTCAAAACCATGTGAAATCAGATAGGCATGTATCTTTTCATATCAAGCACATGGTGTTGTTTCAAACCATATAATGCCTTTTTCAACCTGTACACTTGGTTTTCATGCCCTTTCTGCACAAAACCATGGGGCTAAAAAACATACACTTCTTGATGCAAGTCACCATTCAAAAATGCAGTTTTAATGTCCAACTAATGTATATTCTAACCATGATTAGCTGCAAGTGCACATATGCTAGGAACAATAGTCATTTAGCAAGTAGGAGCAAAGGTCTCATCAAAATCAATGCCTCTTTCTTGAGCATAACCCTTTGCAACAAGCCTAACCTTATACCTATCAACTATTCCATCATGTCTACACTTCAACTTGTATACCCACTTAGTGCCAATAGCTTTCTTGCTAGGAGGCAAGTCACATAAAGATGAGATACCATTTTTTATTATAGAATCATATTCAGATTGCATAGAAACCATCCAATTCTCTAAATTTTGTGCTTCATCAAATGAAAGAGGCTCATTCTAATCACAAAGACTAAGACAGCCATGGCATATCAATCTTATGCAAAAGAAACACTATGAGAGCTCGAACAAGTATGATATGATAGAGGGGCATCTAATTTGCTATCATGCAAGGCCTACACCATCCATGCTGGCGTGCCTCCTCAATATCAGCTCTCTCATCAACATGTGCACCATGTAAATGTACATTAGCAATGGAATGATCTGCATCATCACATAAAACTTGTAAAGGCTGAGAATTTGCCTCATGAGGACAAACACTTGATTGTCCACCTATACAAAGAGGCAACAAAATGTTATACATGTCTTTAGAGCTAACTGATGTCATCTTAGTACAAAAAAGTAATGGCCGAATAGAACCTTCCACAAAGACAACATCACGCCTGCTTGATGATTTGTATTGTTGAAATTGTTGTTTTTGTAGTGATTGAAGTTATTTTGGTCTACCTCTTGTACTTCGATAGCCTCATGTATTGAAGCCTCTTCCTCTTTGATTTCTAGGGTTCCTAAAACAATTCTCAATCCTATGATTAGTTAGGCCATATATGGCACATGGAGAAGAGCTTTGAAATCTCCCCCCTGCCTTGTCTACGTCCTTTGCCTCTTCCTCTTTTACCTCTACCTCTACCTCTACCTGCAAAATTTTCTTGGGAGGTACTACCTTCATCATCATATCTTTTGCCTTTTCCTTTGTTATCTTTAATTTTATTCTTATCTATGTATAGGGCAGAGGATTGGTTACCTTTTGTGTTGTCACCATACTTCACAAGATTTGCTTCATGAGTGAACAATTGTCCCATGAGAGTGTTGAAATCAGGTACTTGCATGTCCACGTACAATTCCATTACTGTGGTGAAAGTGTCCTATTTATCATTTGCCTTGATTTCATTGATTACTTGTCTCACTATCTAATCCTCTTTAACAACTTCTCCAATGCTTCCAAGTTGATCTACTAATTCCTTCATTTTTGTGACAAAGTTAGTCATAGTTTGCTTGGGCATCTTCTCGAGTGTGGTGAATTCCATCCAGAGTTGATTCTTCCTCTAGTGCTTGATGAGAAGATTGGTTCAAGGCCATCCCATGTTTCTTGTGAGGTCTTGCAACTCCTAATGTTTGGAAGTAAAAAATTAGAGACTGAGTTGAGAATGTAAGTCCTGGCTAGAGCATCCTTTGAGCACCATGTTGTTAAGCTTTCTTGTTTTTCTTGAGTTGGTTTCCCTTTGCATATGAGGATTGGCATCATCTCATCTCCAGAAATGTAATCATAGAGATTTATACCTTGAAGATATGCTTTCATTCTAAATGACCATGATTAGTAATTACCTTGATCTAATTTGTTAATGGATGAAGGAAATACATCTCCCATGTTGAGTTGATGTAGCTCTGATACCACTGTGAGGAGAAGGTTAGATACACTCCAAAGATGAGGTGGTGTTGCAATAATCCTACTACACGCCTACCAATGTGACTTCAGATTATCCTAGTAGACATCTGTAGCTTCTCAAATATGCATTTGGACCCATTATGTACCTTGGGGCATCATTGCCAAAGAGTTGTGCCAAAACAAATAACTTTCAACATAGAGGAACTTCTAGAAACTTGCTATTTTTAGACTTGAACTCTCAAAAAAATGACCAGTTCTCAGTCTCTGATGGCAATTGACCAAAGAGCTTCTAGAAACATATAGTGGATGACATTAGCTGACTATCGCAATTTATTTCACCAATTTAGAGGGAGTATATGATGAGAAATGATATTAAGAAGTCAGGGGTGTAATCTCGACTTTTCAGGAGGATGATAGAATGCACACATAGGTAGCTTGCAGAGATCATAACTCAATATATAATGGTCCAAATGAAGTAAAAAGTGATATGTAGCAACTAGACAAATAATGCTACCTATTCTAAGTTGAATTAAGGCAATAGATTGAGTACATGTAGAGAACTTGATTAATCAAATTCATTGAAATGATGAGATAACATCAGACAATAGTAGACATATATTAACTTGCAGTAATGACTCAAAATGTATATGATTATGAATGTATGGTACAAAGGAGATTAAAAAAAATAAGTGAACTTACTCATACATATATGAGCCAAGTCTAAGCTCAACCATGAGGCTCAATGGCTCATCTTTTCTTGTTTTTTCTGTGACTAAGAATCACTCCTATTTATTCTCATTAATGAATTTGAATTTTGAAATTCTTCCACCTAAAAGTGTTCCTATTCTTTTGGTGGTGATTGATTTGATCCGAACTACTAAGTAGTTGTGATGCATGACTTGTAAGGTCACAAGATTCCCTCAATCTGTTTCTATTTACTTTTATCTCAAGAGTTAAAGCCTATGACTTTTACAAGGGGTGTTCATGTGCACTTTAAGAGTGATAAAAAAATGGATATGTGGTAAGTCATATCTTCCTCCAAGAAAACATAGACTAACTCCTCAAAAGTTAAGGCATTTGGATTGCATTTCATCATCCAAAGAGTAATAGCGAAGCTCTAATAAGAATATGAAAGACCATTAAGAACATTATTCCCAAGTGACCTATCTTGAAAGGTTTCATTGATAGAAATCAGCTAATCTTTCAAATCCTTAATCTTTGTCAAAAAGTTTTCATTTGAATCTCCTTCTTTCATATGCTCACTCTCCAACTAGTTTCAAAGGTAAGAAACATGAGCCTCATTTCTTGCTTGGTATAATGTGGTACGATTATCTAAAGCATCTTTACATGCTATGGAGAAT
>CM035422.1:110988649-111086149 GCA_020310875.1 Ceratopteris richardii | reverse complement strand
GCTTGAAACTCAGAATGCAGCCACGTTTAAGAGACGTCCTATCATGCAGAACGAAAGGACTCAACTTGCAGTCTTTCGTCAAAGTCAGTATCTTCTGCGTTGTATGAAGAATTCTGACATATCAAAATAATGCCCCTTTCCTGCTAATCCAGGATAGAAAACATAATGTGACTTAGTATAGTCAGTGGTAGTATCTCTATTCAAACATGTTCTATGTTGTGAATGTCAGAAAATGCATTGCGTATTCAACAATCGTTCATTGCGCAGCTAGTGTATACTCAGTTTCGTATCCTCCAGCGTGGTTCAACCCAAGTTTTAAGTGTTTTAATACTGTGAAGACATCCCCGTGATTAGGCTAAAACTTCGGCTTCCTGCTTAGAGTCCAAAATGTGAGTTTGATCATGCATTTGATCTGTGTGTGACAAGTATATTCATGTATGAGTGAAATAGATTGCGCGTTTCTCTCTCTCTCTCTCTCTCTCTCTCTCTCTCTCTCTCTCTAGTTCACACACGCACAAACAGAGGCTGGTATACATGGCTTTTAGGCTTCGATGGATATGGTGATCTTACGCTGCCATCGCCTATTCCCTTGTTCTTCCAATTCAAAGGATCAAATTTTTAAATATCCTCAAGCTGATATGAGTATCAAAAGGGAGATTTCAGCTTTCTGCATGGTATGCTCAAAGTTTAAACAATTGTTTCTCTGGAAATTGCTAATTGAAAGTGAATTTAGATGAACAATTCTGGTCTTGGGATTGCATTCAAAGACACTGAATGGCACGGTTGATACATTGTTTCTGAGGTAAACATGAAATCAAGCTGCATACAAACCATGCCATACTGAAGGATAAATACAGAATGCAGACACTGACAACGGTGCACTCCTCTGACATGGTTTCCCTTTCTTCTCTCTATTTTCCTGCAAAAACGGTAAAAAAAATTGGTTTCCTTAGTTAGCTTCAGGAGCCAAAAGTAAATGTTATGGAAAAGCTAATGAAGATAATTCACACATTTGAGGCCTCACACCTGCGATCGAAGTGAACAGCATATAGAGGTCCTCAAGGAGAGAGAAAAGCTCTCACCGGTGAGTAAGGTTTCCTGCATGAGGGCCTGTAAAATCAATCTTTTAATGTTGGCTTTTTGTACCCTACCTTCTTCTCTTTCATATATTTGTACGAGTCTGACGCGGCGATAGGGAAAGGATATATTTCTGACGAGATAGTCGAAGACATGCGCAAGCATATGTGCGATCAGAGAAAATCAAATGAACTTCTATGTATAAGCATAGGCACCCGTCTGTATGGCTGCGTCAGAGAAGCATCTACTGGGCGTGGGGAAGGAACGTGCAGGCCTTATGAAGACAAGGGTGAAAACTGTTTCCATTCATGAAGACACGGCAGGTACGAGGCAAATTATTGTGCTCGTAATCCATGCATCATTCTCGCTGACTGAGTGAAACGGAGAACTGAAAAGACTGACGGGGTAAATACGGATGGACAGCTGATGAGACATGTGAAAAGGAAGAAAGGGAGTACCAGGAATGGAATGGAGAGTCGAGCAAGCCGTTAGGTTGCGCAATGGAGGAGGGAGTATCTTCTGTCTTTTCGAAGTCATGTTCCTTGCGAATGAGGATTCAAGCGAGGAAACGTAAAGACCTGCGTTCTGGAAGTCAGTGTGACGTAACTGTAGAATCTTTGCATAACGACATAGCTGAGGTGATGGCGAGCTTTTGAAAATCTCCTCGGACTCAGAGCTGTAGCCTTCATGCATGCAAAGTGCACGTGTGTGAGCACCAGAGACGAGAGATGGCGATAAGCATGGCAGACGTCTATCCATGTACTGAAAAATATGCAACAAGAGTAAGGATAACGTGAGAGGCTTTCGCTCATGGAAAAGCAGAAGCACTTCATGGAGGTAATTTCTTTCTCAAGGATATTTTAGTGGGGAGGTGATGAGCATTCTAATAAAGAAGATAAGGTTGCTTCGAATACTCGTTGTTTCCCAAACTACGAGATGTATTTATAGTGAGGATTAATGAGTGCCCCTCATTAAACGAAAATTTGACTTGTGGATGTTTTTACAACCTGCATTGGCTTGGATTTATGGTCTATAATGTTTGCCCCTCACACATTTGTGCTGGTGGGAAGATCATTGAACTCCAAATTTTGGAAATCTTGCATGGAAGCTAAAAAGATCCTCTCCTCTCTTTTGTTTAAGGTCTCATTACAGTTTTGTCTTGCAAGATTCAAAATGTTGTGGACAAGAGGCTTCCTAGTTTGACCACACCATACCATATGGGTTCTTGGCATGATGATGCCATTCAAGAGGTAAATCATTCCTCTGATGGATGGAAAACTATTCTTGTTTAGAAACTCAAGGATTTGGCTCCATTTCTTGAATGAGTAAGCAAAGATTCATCACTCTTCAATCTATGACCTATCTCATCGATAAGGCCTTTAGATGTAGATTCCATTTTGTATGGCACTTTTGAATTAGTAAAACGTAGTGTATGCTCCTCTGGCTACTCATATACAAGGGCATACAGACTAACTGGTAGGCTTAAAAAAATAGTATACAAGTGATGTGCAACATGTGATAGATTAGGAGATCTTCACATCTCTTTTTAGTTGCAATGTTGGTCATATTTTTTGGAAACAACTCCACAAACTTCAAAGGTGCTTCACCTTAGTTGGTGGTCTAACCATGATATTTTTTTTTTGGGAGCGTGCTCACTTTAGGCCCTCTATATGGAACTAGTGGAGATGTATTAGTTTGCAATTGATTGGGGTAAATAGGAATCAAGCATTCTTTTAACTAGGAAAGAAGAACATTTTGCATCAATTGAGAGCTTGTATTGAGGCCACACAAGCCTACTAGTTCTACGTGTACTATCTACATATCTTTATCTTTGCCTAGGATCATTAATATGTTCAATACAATGAGTAAGTGGTCTCCCTACAAGTTGAGCAAGTCCCTTAGATGATTTATTCTTAATTCACTTTTTGCACCTAAATAAAAACAGGAAAAAGTAGATGTGTAATGAATATTAAAATGGGGAAAGAAAGAAGATCAAGTTGAGAAGGCGAGCAGTAGGAAGAGGATGTGTGTTTCTCATATTGTTATGATAATTTTCAACTTATCAATCCTAGACCATATTTAAGCTTAGATTGGCTAATGTTTGAATTTAGAAACAATTCTATGCTATCAAGAGCACTTCTACATGAAGTTGAGAAGAATGGATATGAGCCCTTTCATATATGCCTTCGTTGAGATGAGAGAAACAATGTGATAGATAATACTAGGGATGAGAAAATGATTACATATATAAGCATATATGAATAAGCTTACCTAAAACTTTCTGTAAAGGTTAATCCTCTATTTATTCATTGACAATCCTTTTCCATTTAACCTCAAAAATGAGATTTATGCTCATAGGATTACCTAAAAACTTAAATATTTCCCCAATGGTTGCAAGGGCACAAAGACTCAAGAAGTGAAAGGAAGATCTGGATAACCAAAACCCGTAGAAATTTTAAGTTTTCTCACATTTAGGTTTCATTTATGATTTTCTCACTCATATTTTTATTTCTAATGAGAATAATCTCCATTTTGTAAAAGTTGATTCCTTGAGCCTCAAAATTAGTTTGTTTCTCTATGATTTTATTATATATTTGGGATGGGAAATTAGAAATATGTTGAGCATCCAATACTATTATTAAGCTTAGATAGATATTGTGATGTGAAAAAGGCCATTTTGAAAAGGATAAGATACAATGGTAGTTACTAATAAAATGTTGAGCATCCAATACTATTATTAAGCTTAGATAGATATTATGATGTGAAAAAAGGCCATTTTGAAAAGGATAAGGTACAATGGCAATTACTAATAAATTTTCTCCTTCTTCCATTTGTGAATGAAGAGTTATCAAATTCATGACCAAGTTTTTATGTGTTTTTATGTGTTTTTATACCTCACATGTCTTCCTTTCATGCATAAGATAGAGAGTTTTGACATCAGATGCCCTTGTTCACCTCGAATAGTGTTTTTGTTGTGTTTCTTGGAATTTTTCTTAGAAAAAACATGTGCTTTCCCTTTCTTGGTTTATATATTTTATTTTGTGCTACAATGAAGTGAAATACTTGGATATGCATTCTAGGATGAGGATGATGGAAAAGGGTTTAAGTTATGAAATCATACTTGAATATAATTGGAGTTCACATAGCATCTATCTAACCTAGAAACCACAATAGAGTTTCCATGGTGGTAATTATTTCAAGAAAACCTTTTTCTGGAAGATATATCAACCATGTCATGGGTTAAGCAGAATTTGAACCAAGAACATTTCTCAAAACCACTAATGGAGTTACCTCTATTATCAAGTCTATCTATAGTAGAAGTCACCATGTTAAAATAACCCATCATAATGAGTGGAGCATCAAGAGAATCACATTCTTCCCAACACACTTTCCTCACCTAAGGACACTTGGCAGCATAAATGTTTACAATGGTACAATTAAAAGGCCCCTTAATAGTTAAGGAAATCCATTGATGAGTGATACTCAAATTAACGTCTTTAACAAGTTGACACAAGGAAGACACTATCCCAAAAGCAACCCCCTTTTTCTAGAGGAACGCTCATAAATGTAAAAATCATGATTAGAAGAGGCATGCTTAAAGAATTGGAACTTAGTGCCCCCAATCTCAATTTCCTTGAAGGAGAAAAAGTTAGGGAAGAAGGGAAACTCTCTAATACAATTACCATTAACTTTAACTCTAATGGGATGAGTGATACTTTTGATATTCAAAGAGACTTTTTTAATAGAATTCATATTCCTTTCATGGCCAAGGAAACCATCTTAAACCTAAGATCCCATATCAGTTTACATGTCTCATGCTTGCTTTAGAATTTGGAGAAACTAACGCTTCCACCACATTTAGAACGTGAAAAAATCCCAAGATTGACTCTCTATTCGCCTGATTGTTGTTGGTGCAAATCACAAGCCTACAAATTTGTCTTATAGCTCATACACATATGAAGTTCCATGGAAACTATTGCTAGTGGAGAATTACCACTTTACTTTTATAAAAGTCATTTTAGACTTGAGAATCTTTGTAATCACCTACCAAGAAAACTCGTGGAATTGTTAGTTAGGAAAGTGTCTACTACATTGAGAGAATATTTCCAAGAATGAAGGTTCACTTTTTAGAGAGAGCCAAAGTTTGAATTCAAATTTAAATTTGAACTCAACTCCTATATATACTCACTTGAAAAAGTCGGGGTTAGGGTGATCATTTTCCGAGCTCTCCATTTCCTTTATGTGTAAGTTCTACATTGTAGCCTACACTAATCACTATCATAAGGCTATGATTACCAAGCCTATGATCTTAACATTGTTCAGTAATACATTATACCTACATTGTTGATCTATGATATCTATGTTATAGTCATTTCCTACTGTCAACTTGTGCTACTCATATCTCACTCATTTCTTGACCAAATTTAATGATCTATAGTATATTGGAATCAAATCCAAGTTATCTACATGCTACCAAACTTTGAAGCAAATCCATTCAACCAATTGAGAGAAATTTGCATCGAAGCAATCACTGGTCTATCTCTGTAGATGTCCTAAAAAATCGAGGGTAATGATTATTTTGCTAAATTGATTTCTCTGTGCATAATTGATCATGTCAAGTGATTCCACTTGGAATCATTAGCTTACTAAGCTAGTTAGATACTCCTAAAAGGAATTTTTCTGATTCCTACTGTACTAGTTGCACTGAGCATTACAAGGAGCAGGTGTATGATCCAAAATAGAAGGTTTTCTTAGATTCTTCTATTTTGGAGTAGTATGTTTTGATTCAATGTTTTCATACATTATTTCCAAAGTACATAGGCACTTCCATGGTGTCATTGGAAAGCTACAAGGTTCCACACATCAACTCTGAATTCACAAAGGGCTGGTACTAAGCAGGATTTGGTAGTACCTACTCATCACTTGGAGTGTCCATCCATCTTTCCCAACAGTTGTATCTGAGAAAATCTAAGGTAAAATAGGAGATGGTTTTCCCTCTTTCATTGATAAATTGAACATGAACAACTATCAAGCATGGTCTCTAAGGATGAAGACATACCTACAAGGAAGGAGCCTCTATGGATACATCTCAGGAGATGAGGAGATGCCCACATTTAGAAGCAAAGGACAACCTACAAGGGAAGAGCATGAAAGACTCAACACATGGTGTGCCAAGGATGCACTAGCAAGGTCTTATTTACTCAACTCAATCTTTGATTTTCTTCTTCTACATATTAGTAATTGTAAGACATCCCAAGAGACTTGGGAAACATTGTCTTCTTATTTCTCTTCAAACACAAGGGCCAGGAAGAATCAGTTGTGGATTGAATTCACAACTCAAAGGAAGAAACCTAAGCAAGCTATCTCAGAGTATGTGACCAAACTTAAAGATGTAGCAGATCAGTTGGCAAGTATAGGAGAAGAAATTGAAGAGGAGCAGATTGTATGGCAAGTTATCAATGGTATTAAAGCAGATAACAAATGGGAGAGCTTCACAACTGCCATGGACTTGTACATGGACATGCAGATTCTAGACTTTACCACCCTGATGGGACAATTATTCATCCATGAAGCCAAGCTCAACAAGAATGGAGACTCATCAAGAGGTAATAGCTGTTCTGCCGTATACACTGACAAGAATAAGTCTAAAGAGAAAGGCAAGAACAAAAAGGCAGAAGATGAAGGAACTACCTCCCAAGCCAACTATGCAGGGAGAGGTAGATCATCAAGAGGAAGGGTCAGAGGAGGTAAACAAGGTAGGGGGAGACCTTAGAACTCCTCACCATGCAATATTTGTGGTTTATCAAATCATACTACAGATGACTGTTTCAGGAACTTCAAGAACCAGAGAGGTAGAGGTTATCAGAGAGGTGGATACACACAATCAAGAGGTAGATTCAATCACCACCAAGGATACAACAACAACTACATTAACAACTACAATAGCAACTACCAAGGAGGATACAAATCCAGAAAGGATTACAACAACTACATAGAGGAGCAAGAAGATTCTCTTTTGATTATGAACATGACTTCAAAACTAGGTGTAAATGATGACCATCTCTTCTACATTGACTGAGGATGCTCAAATCATGTGGCAGGCAATGTAGCTCTTCTCTATGATCTGAAGGAACCAAAGGGTAAGCATTAGGTACAAATAGGTGATGACACCAAGCACTCAATGATTAAAGTTGGAAATGTTAAGCCCTCTGATGGAAAAAAAAATCTATTGAGTAGGGTTCTATATGTACGAACTATTACCAAAAATTTGATGAGTGTTGGACAAATTGTGGAAAAGGGTTTGCAGGTTAGATTCAACCAATATGGAGCATTTGTGGAGGATCCCAAGCATGGGTTCAAGAGAATTTCCAAAGGAGAAAAGACAGGTAGACTTTTCACTTTTGAACTTGAGGATACAAGGAACATTGCACTCTATAGTTATAAAGATTAAACGTTATCAGAGCTTGAAATTTGGCATAAAAGACTAGGGCATGTAGGTGAAAGAACCTTGAAACAAATATGCAGAGATCAATCTGTGCTTGGAATACCTAATGTATGCAAGCAACACATGATTTATAAGTATGGTGCTTGTCAGTTTGGAAAGTCTCACAAGTTACCCTTCTCAAGGAAAGGCTACATGCATGAAGACTACCTAGAACTTGTTCATACAGATGTATGGGGACCAAGCAAGGACCCCTCAATCTCTGGATCAAGTTATTATGTATCTTTCATTGATGATCATAGTAGGTGGACTGTATTGTACTTTATGAAGCACAAAGGTGAAGTATTAAATTGCTTTAAAAAGTACCTTGCACTTGTTGAGAATCAAATAGGGAGAAATCTAAAAAGGCCAAGGTCAAATGGAGGAGGTGAGTACTTCTCAAATGATTTTGATGCATTCTTATAGGACAGAGGAATTAAGAGATAAATTACCACAAGGTATACTCCTGAGCAGAATGGGGTAGCAGAAAGAAGAAATAGATTTATTGTTGAAACAACTAGGTCAATGTTAAATGAGAAAAAATTACATAACTATTTGTGGGCAGAGAGTGTATCCACTGCCACTTATTTGGTAAACAGGTTGCCATGCAAATCTCTTGATGGGATGACCCCTTATGAAGCATGGAATGGTAGAAGACCTTCACTTGATCATTGCAGGATCTTTGGATGTGTAGCATATGTGCATATCCCATCTCAGATAAGAGGTAAGCTAGAACCTAAGGTAGAGAAGTGTGTCTTCATTGGATATGATTTAAATTAGAAAGGTTACAGGTTCTACAGTCCTTCAAACAAGGGATTCATGGTCAGTAGAGATGTTGTCTTTGATGAAAATGACTCTTGGTTTGATAGTGAATGCAGGAAGGTAAAGCTACCTTATGACTTGGAAGAGGAGTTTCCAAGCCTTACTAAGGAGGAGCCTACTCAAAATGAAGACACCAATTCAAATGATGAGTACATCATTAACCTTGAAGAGTTCAAGGCATGGAAGTCCAAAAGTAAACTCAAGATGAAGAAATTGGAAGATATACTGAATCATCTAATCAAGAAATCAGAAGATCACAAAGGGAGAGCAAGAAACCAATTAGATATGGGTATGACACTTCTCTTGTTACTAAGCACTCTGTTTATCTTGCAAAAGATTTATCAATTGAAGAACCAGCATCATATGAAGAAGCTAAGACCAAGGCAGAATGGAAGGAAGCTATGGATGAGGAGATTGAAGCACTCGAGGAGAGTGAAACTTGGGAACTAGTATCGAAGAAGGAGTCTATGAAGGTAATTGTCTCTAGATGGATCTATAAGATTAGAAGAAATTCTGATGGGTCAATAAGCTGGTACAAAGCAAGACTTGTGGCTAAGGGTTTTGCACAAACCCAAGGCATTGACTATGAAGAAACCTTCTCACCTGAGGCCAAAATGCCAACCATCAGGCTATTGGCAAGTGTGGCTGCATCAAAGAATTGGAACATGTATCAGTTGGATGTAAAAAATGCATTTCCAAATGGCTACATTTTAGAGGAGGTGTACATGTCACAACCTCCATGCTATGAGGATCCAAACAATGTAACATATGTATGCAAATTGAATAAAGTTCTTTATGGATTGAAGCAGGCACCTAGGGCATGGAACCATAGGTTGACCACATTTCTTCAAGACCAAGGTTTTGTCATGAGTGAAGCAGATAATTCTCTATTCATCAAGAGAAGTAATTCAGAGGTAATATACCTATGTGTATATGTTGATGATTTCATACTCACAGGTAATGATGCTAATGGCACAGATCAAGAATCAGATGAGGGAATTCAAAATTAGTGATCTTGGATCACTAAAATATTTTCTTGGACTTGAGTTAGTCTATACTAAATCTCGAATTTACATTACTCAGAGAAAGTATATACTTGATATGTTGAAGAAGTTTCATTTGTAGGATGCCAAAGTTGCAAGTACTCCAATGGAGGTAAACCTAAAGTTAAGTGCTCATGAAGGTGATGCACTTGAGGACATTGCAAGTTATCAAAGCAAAGTGGGTAGCTTCAATTATGCTACCTTGACAAGGATAGACGTTGCTTATGGAGTAAGTGTGCTAAGTTAGTATATGCACAAACCTAAGGCACCTCACTTAGAGGCTTCCAAAAGGATCTTGAAGTACCTTAAGGGTACTCAACATCATGGTTTGTATTTCCCTTATACATCAGACTTGGACATTAAAATTTATTCAGATGCAGATTGGGCAGGTTGCAAAGATGATAGGAGGAGTACCTTAGGATACCTTTCATTTGCACGTGATAAGCCAATATCATGGACTTCAAAGAAGCAACCTATTGTTCATTTATCGTCTATAGAGGTAGAGTATAGAGGATTGGCCAATGCTACTCAAGAGGCCATATGAATCAGATTGTTGTATATAGAATTTGGTTTGCATACTACATCTCCAATGATTTTTGGGGATAATACAAGTTCATTACACCTTGCAGCTAATCCAATTTATCATGCTAGGACCAAGCATATAGAGGTCCACTACCATTACGTGAGAGAGAAGCTATTGAGCAAGGATATTTAGTTGTCATATGTGTCAACTAATATGCAATGTGCAGATTTGTTGACTAAAGCATTAGATGGTACATAACTTTGCAGGTTCAAATCAATGATTGGATTGCAGGATATTCATGAAGATCAAAGATGAAGACCAAGACAAAATGTTTGGCTTGCGTGGGAGCTATTGGTCTACACATTTGGCTTATAGCTCATACACATATGAAGTTCCATGGAATTTATTGCTACTGGAGAATTACCACTTTACTTTTGTAAAAGTCATTTTAGTCTTGAGAATCTTTGTAATCACCTACCAAGAAAACTCATGGAATTGTTAGTTAGGAAAGTGTCTACTACATTGAGAGAAATATCTCCTAGAATGAAGGTTCACTTTTTAGAGAGAGCGAAAGTTTGAATTCAAATTCAAATTCGAACTCAACTCCTATATATACTCACTTGAAAAAGTCGCGGGGGAGACTGGAATACAATATTCACTGGAAAGGGTATGATGTTAGTGACCGTACTTGGGAACTTATAGAAAATATTCAAAGAGCAAGAATCAAGGTTCGTGAATTTCATAGGAAGAATCCAATGAAACCCAAGCTAAGATTATGGCTGCTCCTCGTGGAACTCGTCACTTGAGGGGGAGATCATGTCATGGGGGAGGAAACCATCCTAAACCTTAGATTCCATGTGAATTTATATGTCTCATGTTTGGTTTGGAATTTGGAGAAAGTACTGCTTCCATTTCATTCAGAACATGTCTAAACCCCAAGATGGACTATCAATTTTCCTAATTCTAATATCCAAAGATCATGTTTCAAATTGATGACATCGTCAATTCATAACCATCCTTGATGAACCACCCTTGAATACCTCTATAAGGAGGGGTTGGGCATATACATACTCAGTCTTATCAATGTAAGTCTTGGAAGTTCAAGGAGTCGCAATCTCCAAGTAAGTACTTTTAAAGTTTTAGTTCTAGTTCTTGTCTTGTTCCTTGTTCTACTCTTGATTATTCTAGTTTGTGGACATCAAATCTTATCCTCTTATAATCTCGTAGTATGAGATATTATCCATTTATTTCTTGTATCTACTCAATTTTCCTCAAGGGTGTTTTTGTAATTCACATATCATGTTTCATACCTATGGTCCTAGGTTGTGGGATCTCCTATGTCATCTCTAGTCCAGTTATCCACACCTATCAGTCTCAAGTTGTGGGACTTCTTGTATCAGTTACATATTATTGTATTTTTTTTCCTTTCTAGGTCATCTTGTAATCAAAAGTATAATTTTAAGTTCTTGTCTATCCTAGATAGAGGACACAATATAGTGATTCTTTGACAATTCCAATGAATAATGATTTGGTAAAACATAAAAATCCATAGATAAGAACTAAAAGAGGACTTCATTTCTATTGATTTTGGTGCGTTTCACCATTAAACTAGAGGCTCTGACAACTTCTTTTACTTTAGGTTTTTGATAGCATGTTGGGGAACTAGAGACTCCTCATATTGTTTCATAGGAATCATTCTTGAGCATCTTATTCCTCTTGCACCATAAAACCCGTTTTGTGTTTATCCATCACATTAAGTTCTTGGGCCAACACATTATCAGAAGCATTTGTACCATAGTTTTAACCAAGATCTATTTTAGGTGAACAAGCCTCTAGTTTATTATGTTTTCCAACAAGAAACCATTCCTCTTTAACTTGCTTTGTTACTCTCAATAAAAAAGAACATTTTTACCTTCATGATTGCTTCTAGCTTCATTAGGACCTTGGTTAGGTTGCTACTTCTCTTATTCTTGGTCAAGAGAGCTAGATTCAATAGCTTCCTTAGCTTATTCAAAGGGGTTGAACACATCCTCTAATAATGCATCAAAAGATTTAGAAAGTTTAACTTTTTTGAGTTCCTTTGGTTCACCTTTTTACCACTAGAATAAGCCATATTTGGGTTGTCATGAGCATGATTGACATCCTGCCCACCTTATGAACTTGTAGATTCATCATTCACTTTAAGCAAAAGTGGCAATCCTTAATAAGATTCCCTTATTTGTAGCAATCAAAGCATGCATTAGGAAGATTCATATGCACAACCTTTTGTTCATGGAGAAGCTTCCCATCAAAGCCTTTAATGTTGATATATCTAGGTAGTGATGTGTGTGAGTAGACTAGGATAGTGGGGGCACTTTTTTCCCTCTTTAGGAGGTTTTTTCCACCCATCTTTTATATTCGCCCATAACCCTAATGAGTCACTTATCGTTGTACATTCTCTTGATAATACATTCAATAGTGTTTGTTTTGCTCTAAGCTTCTTCGTCTTCTTCCTTGTGTTGTTCACGTGCTTTTGCAAACCTTAGACTCCAACAATTAGTATCAGAGCCGATCACCACTTCATCTACAACATCGTCGACACCTCTTTGATCATAGTCTTAGAATTTCACAAAAATTGGTGAGCATACTGAGGGTGATTAGGACTTCAAAACTACTTCACTTTGTGGTGTTGAAATCGTGATATAAGCTTGTTTTGGACTCCAAATGACCATCATAGTGCCTATGCAAGCAATTTTGGCGTTTTGTGCCAAAGATATATTCAAATTTTGGTTCGCTAGTGTAAGTGTCTCAAAGTCTGCTATAGGTTTAGCAGAACTTGACAGGCTACTTTTCTTCAACGTTTCGAGATATAGTCATTTTTTGCATCACGGTATTTTAGTTAGTGGCCATGGCTGAAAGTAGTGATATATTCTGTATGTTGTCTTGTGAGGATAATTTGGAAGGTACCAATTATCCATTGTGGGCTTATATGATGCATCATGTATTGGTTGCAAAAGGACTGTGGAATATTGTGTAGGGTGTTGAAAAACTTCCTATTACTCCTGCAAATACAATTACTAAAGCTGATGTAGATGGCATTGAAGATGATGATATTCTTCAAGTTCCTGTTTGTGTTGTGGTTCCTTCTATACCTATTGCAAAGCAACTTCGTTGGGATGGCAGAGATGCTCAAGCACATGCATTGATAACCTTGTATATCAAATGTTCCATTACTCCTCATATTCGCTCTTGTAGAATAGCTAAGGATGCTTTAGATACACTTGCCACTTTATACCAGCCAAGGAATGAGGCTCGTGTTTCTTACCTTTGAAAAAAGTTGGAGAGTGAGCACATGAATGAAGTAGATTCCATGGATAATTTTTTGACAAAGATAAAATAAAGAAGGAGTAGTTGATTTTTGCTGATGAAGTCTTTCCTGATAGTTACTTGTGCAGACTCTTCTAAATAGTCTTCCATATTTATATTAGATTTTTGCTTCTACCCTTCGATTGATGATGAAAGGCAATCCAAATGACTTCACATTTGATGAGTTAGTCTTTGTTCTATTGCACGAAGATCAGTCTAGGCTGAACAAGGCCATTATGTGTGTTGTAGATCAAGCTTTCTTGGATAGGTAGAAGAGCAAACATAAATGGATGACAAAGATCTACTAATTTTGCATAATTACTAAGTAGAAATCTACTAATTTTGCATAATCAAAGAAGGATGAAAGAGATGAGAAGAAGACAGAAAAGCATAAACTGTTTTGCAAATATTGTAACGGAAATGATCATGTCATAAAGAGTTGTCCAAAACTCGCTGCTAAAGAGGCAAGGAAGAAAGAGGCTTGAATGGTTGTTGTAGAGGCCTCTACACCCAAAACAGAGTCTGCTAATCTTGTGGGGAATCAAGAATGAGCATTTACCACTATTTGTAGCTATGATCCATCTTCTCATGAATAGTGTATGTCTATAGTAGAATCAGATGTTTGGTACTTTGATAGTGGGGCAACCAAACATATTACCATGCAGTGCAGTTTCTTCACTTCACTCGAGCCTGCCCCTACATGGAATACTACCACATGCACCAACAAAGCCTCTTATCCTATCATGGAAGTTGGTAAGATAATTATGACTACTCCTTATGGTAGTTCTTTTACATTGTCAGATGCTTTATTTGTGCCAGGGATGAAGAAGAATATGTGATCAGTTTTAGCTTTAGCCAAGATTGGCTTGGTTGTGAGATTTGCTAATAATACATGTACATTTCTTGATCTAACAAATGGTGACATCATTTTTGCTTCTCGAATTTTATGTCATGGGTTGTATAAGCTCATAGACTATGAAAAATTTATGAATGATTTGGCATGTGTAGTACATGACTCTCAGGATGTATCAGATGCAAAGCTTTGGCACACATGCTTTGGTCATCTAAATTTTTCTAGTTTGCTACACCTATAAAAATTTGAAATGGTTTCTTATCTGCCCAAAACTTGAGGCACCTAGTAAACATGTATGTGAAGGCTGCAACAGGCTATTGGATGCTTGATTTACTTATGCATTACGCAACGAGATATTCAGTTTTTTGTCTCACAAATGAGCAGGTTTATGCATTGCCCAAGTGTCAAGCATTGGTAGGTGGTTAAGTGCATCGTTTGTTACTTGAGTGGTACTCGGTTAGTTGGATTGTTTTATCCCAAGGGGGGATCACTACCACCAGATTTACATGCTTTTTGTGACTCTAATTGGGTCGATTGCTAGGACACTCGTGTGTCCACTATTGGCTTTTGCTTCATGGTAGCTCATGTATATCTTGGTTGAGTAAGAAGCATCCTACTATGGCCACTGTCATGGACATAAAGAAAACCATCTTAAACCTTAGATTCCATGTCAATTTCCTATATGTCATGTTTGGTTAATATTTTGGAGAAACTAATGCTACCATTGCATATGGAATGTGCTAAAACCCCAAGATCGACTACCTATTTGCTGAATTCTGACACATGGAGGTCTTGTTTCCAATTGATGATGTCATCGATGACATCATCAAATCATAATCACCCTTGAAAACCTATAAAAGGAGGGGTTGGCCACATTCATAATCAGTCTTGCAAATGCCAGTCTTGGGAGCTCAAGGAGTCGTGACCGCCAAGTAAGTACTCTCTAAGTTCCAGTTCCAATTCTTGTTTTGTTCCTTGTTCTAGTCTTGTCTAGTCTAATTCTTGGACATCCTGCCTTGTCCTCTTGTAATCTTGTAGTATGAGATCTTGTTGAGTTCTTTCTTGTATCTAGTTCATATCCTAGAAGGGAGTTCTTGTAATCCAGATATCTTTATCCATACTTATGATCCCTGGTTGTGGGATCTCCTATATCATCTCTAGTCAAGTTATTCATACCTATCAGTCCCGGGTTGTGGGACATCTTGTATTAGTCATCTATTCTTGTATCCTTTCCCTTCATGGGTGTTCTTGTAATCAGAAGTGTATTTTTGAAATCTTGTCTACTGTAGTCAGAGAGCACAATCTAGTGCTACCCTGACATTTTGGCAAGACTATCTTCATCAAGACCAAGCACCATGGATTCCCTATGCAAGGAGATTCAATCTACCGTAAAGGACTTGATCGAACACGTCCAAGAGATGAAAAGATTGCTATGACAAGATGATCAATCAGTTTCAAGCTATGCCTTGAATATCAAGATGTTGTTTCGTGGAACCACATATCAAGAAGACTATATGGTTAATCACTTTCGAAGTGGCCTCAATCCTGAAATCAAATATATCTTGCTATCCATGTCTCAAGCAAGTACCTTGGAGGATGTTATCAATCAGGGAGTTCAATGTGAAAATCAATTGTTCAAAGAAAGCAAAGCCCAAGAGCTAAAAGTGTTGAATAATCAAGACAATGTTCCTCAAGAATCCGATTCAAAAATCTTTAAAGCCCAAGAAGTCATCACTGTTGATGCGACGAAAGCTGAAATTTAGCTGTGGAATTCGTCACACCACAAGAACTAAGCTAGAGTGATGTTAGAACACCTCTATAATCATCAGTAGCTTAGCAAACTTGTGAAACCGAAAACTTTATAACTGTATTTAGTGAAAACTGAAAATTCACTTTACAGAAAGCTTTGTGTTTCCTTCAAGCTTTAATTCTGAACTGATCTAGTTCAAACTTTACACTATTGTGTTTGCGTACAGTTGGATAATATTTCTGTCACTTAACTGTGTCAAAATTATGTTTTGAACTCTCCGAAATTTCACCGGAACTTCACCAAAATTCCATCGGACTATTACCGGACTATCACCATAATCTTACCGGAATCGACTGCAATTCTATTTGTAATTACTTCAGTTGTGTATATATGAAATAAAGAAGTAATACCTGAGCTTCCTTCACTGAATGAACTCTTTCTAAAGTTTGATAAAAAAACTTTCACCAATTCTGGATGTCTTTTACGGCCAGACTTTGTACTGTGTACATGTCCCGTTTCACAAAACTCTTTTGATCAGTTTATAGTTCAGACTTCTAGCTTCAAGATGACCTATCACTCTTGAAAATCTTTACACTGTGCTGTGAGACCTAACTCTCAGAAGTACTAGAAAAATTTACTGAGAAAACTTTAATTGTTAACTAAGTTTCACAATAACATGAAATCACTGAGATTTCTTCACATACGAGGAATGCGCTCAAATTCTTCCACATGAACATGTGTTTTCTATTAGAGAAGATGTGTACAAAATAGCTTGGCCTCACTTTGCTCATAGCTATGGAAAACTCTCCTACTCTGAGTAGTTATTCCTTACCATCTCTCTGAGATGAATACCCGACAATTCAGGTCTATTATTCATCTCTACATACGCAATCTCTGGCGTCTTCTATATCACTATCCTCAGTTTCTATATGCGCTATCTTCCTTGCTCTATTTCCACATTCCGATTCTATGAACTCTCTTATATACATTTTAATCCGAGATTCAAAACTCGTAATTCTGGTAGTTTCTACACTATATATTACAAGCGTGAATTTGTCCCTTCACTAAGGCTTTGATTTTCCTGAATGCTTTGTTTCTGTTTCTCTTGTCTTTCTTCTATCTTCAGGTCTTTATGTCTAATTCGTGAGTGAATCTCCAACAGCTCCCCCTCATTCACTAATTAGCATCTTTCGGTCTTTCATATATTCCTCTTTTCTTTTTTTCCTGCCATTTTTTGAATCTGCTTGTCTTTGTTCCGTCCAAGCTCTTTGTCAAAATATCTGCAATCTGATCTTTCGTAGGAGTGAATACTATTTCAATCTCCTTCTCCATTACTTTTTCCCTCAGGAAATGATATTGAATCTCTATGTGTTTTGTTATTGCATGAAATACTGGATTTGCTGCAAGATACAACGAACTCATATTATCTCCATGTATGATAGGTATACCTTGATCAATACCTTTGCTTTTGAACAAGGTCTCCATCCATATCACTTCTTTTGCTGCTTCTACAAGTCCTTTATATTCAGCTTCTGTTGACGATACAGCTACTATATGCTGCTTCTTTGAACACCAACTGACAAGCTTATCTCCTAGGTATATCATATATCCATGTGTTGACCTTTTGTCATCTTGACTTCCTGCCCAGTCAGAGTCACTGTATACTCTCAGCTTTATATCTGATAAAAGGATAATATAATCCTTCTTTTATAGTTCTTTTGATATATCTAAGAACTCTTTGTCCTGCAACCCAATGTTGATCTGTCGGTCAATGCATGAACTATGAGAGAACTCCCACTGCATAACTGAGATCAGGTCTTGTTAGCGTAGCATATATCAAGCTTCCCACTAACGACTGATACTTCCTCATATTTTTAAACTCTACTCCATCATATTTGCTAAGTTTATGATTTACTTCAAGCGGTGTTGAAGCTTCTCTGCAATTCTCCATGTTAAACTTCTTCAGTAAGTTTAGGAGATACCTTTCGTGTGAAACATATACACCATGATCTGTATATGTAACTTCCATTCCAAGAAAGTATGATAACTTTCCTAGATCACTGATCTTGAACTCTTTTTCAAGCAATCTCTTTACCTCCTTGATTCCTTCATCTGAGGTACCTGTGATTATAATGTCATATACATAAATACAGATGTAGATCATACCTTCATCTGTTCTCTTAATGAGTAGACTTGCATCTGCCTTTGAGCTTTGGTATCGAAGGTCATTGAGATACTTCACAAGTTTGTAATTCCAAGCTCTTGGAGCTTGCTTCAATCCATAGAGAGCTCTTCTCAATCTGCAAACAAAATTTGGGTATCTGGAACTTACAAACCCTTCAGGTTGTTCCATGTAGACTTCATCTTATATATATTAGCCTCCTCTTTGACTCTGTCTTCCTCTTTGAAAATTACTCTGATATCTTCCACCTCTACTTCTGCTATTATTGTTTTGACTTTGATTCGATCCTTGTTGATTATGCCAACAGTCATGAGCCAGATGATTATTTAATCCACAAATCCAGCAAGCCTTCTTGTTGATATTTTGACTACCTCTTCCTCTTCCAAAACCTCTTGTTCTTCCTCTGCCAGTGCCTTTACCTCTTGCATAATAAGCCTAAGAACTCAGCTCCTCTTCATCTTTTGACTTACCTTTATCTCCTTTCTTCTTGTTCTTCACGTACATTGCGGAACTTGTTCCTTTATCTCCATCTGCTTTAAGATCTTGCTCATATGTGAGCATCAAACCAAGTAACTGGTTCAAATCTGGAACATAATGATTTAATGAAAGTTCTGTTGATAAGACAAAAGGTTTCCACCTTTCATCTCCTCTCAGTCCTGCGAGCACTTGCGCTATCAATCTGTGATCTTTGATATCTTCATCTACGGATCCAAGACTATCTGCTAGATCCTTCATCTTAGTGACATAGTCACTAATGCTTTGACTTTGCTTTTTCTTGAACGTTGTAAACTCTGACCATAAGCTAGCCTTCCTAGCTTTCGTCGTATTTTGGAAATGATCTTCCAATGCTCTCCATATGTCTTCCGCTTTCTCCAGACCTCTAATATGTGGTAGTAGATGATCTGTAACGGTATTATAGATGTAGGCTCTTGCCGTTGCATCTTTCTTCTGCCATAGCTTCAAAGCTTCTAGCTCTTCTTTTTCCGGTTGACTATTGTCTTCAAAAGTCGGCTTCTTTTCTTCTCCTATTACATACATCATTAAGTCCTTACTCATAAGTAAGGCTTCCATTCGCATTACCCATGCGGGATAATTATCTCTATCCAATTTGTCAATAGAAACGTGATCTGCCATGATCTTCTTGTTTCTGTTGCTTCCGGTGAGTATGAGCCCAGGACCAATGTTCATATGAGCCCATCCTTGGGTAGCCCTTTATATCTGAAGTGCGAATGGAGACTAAGGCAATGGATGATGGATCTGCCTATGCACGAATCCATTCTCGATTTGGTCTTCATTCTTTGCAAGTGATGACAGTGTGTCCAAATCACTCCAAGAATAGAAAGAATATAAGAAAGAGGCCTATTAATTCTCATGACCATGATGAGTGTATGCCTGTTGGAGAGTATGGAGCTTCTGCTGAGCGAAACTTATGTTAGGATCCACTGTTGAGCGAGACAACAGTGGGAGTTGGTTTGATGTCTTGCATGATTCCGTACATAGTTTTGAGAGTTTTTCCATTTATTCATTTGCATTTAAGTTGTTGTGTTTACAGAAAGAAAATATTTCAAATAAGTTCAGAAAAGGGAGAGACACTATAAAGATTTAGGAATCATGTTACCTGATGAGAGGATTGAGGTTGTGATCCAATTGGAGAGGAGTTCGACTACTCTGGAAGAGCTTGATCAGGCATTTGAGAGGAGTGAGAAGTCAGAAATCATTATGCTCACCTCTATCCAAGAGTATGAGATGATCGATGAGTTCAAGAGAGAGCATGTCGTAAATGTAGACATAAAGTATAAGACCGTGGATAAGAAAGTGAAGCCTATAGCTCAGCCATTGCCAGAAGATAGTCATGAGAAGTATCTGCGAGTGTTAGATGACCCTATGCTGAGATGACAAGAGCTCATAGGGCATCATTTTACTGATGAGACCGTTAAAGAGATCAAGTTTGGAGAGAAACCATTCCTGAGAGAAGAAGAGAAACAAAAGTTCATTGAAGTCATCAAGAAACATTAAAAAGCATTTGCACTTTTCCCACATGAGATAGGGTGTGTAGACCCAAAACAAGTACCTCCCATGATTATATTTACAGTGCCACATATACCATGTAATATCCGGCCTATACCAGTCCCAAAGGCTCACTTACATGAGTTGATGAGGCTGCTAAAGGAAAAGATTTCCATGCGGATATTGGAACCATCCTCGGCCCCATATTCGAATAGGTGGTTTACAGTGCCTAAGAAAAATGGAAAGCTTTGTTTCATCTAGGATCTACAGCCTATGAATAAAGTCACAATTAGAAATGTAGGGACAGGACCTATAGTTGATGAGTTTGCTGAAGCACTTTCTGGGCATTCCATCTACTCTATGGGCGATCTGTATTCAGGTTATGACCAGTTTCAGTTGGAAATGGAGAGTAGAGATATCACGACCATGAGGACTCCATTAGGCCTTGTACACATGTGTACTTTGCTACAGGGAGCGACGAATTCTGTGGCTCACATGATGAATGCCATGAACCTAGTTTTACGAGACTTTATACCATCTGTGACTATGCCATTTATTGATGATGTTCCTATAAAGGGATGTGAGGAAAGAGTGAAAGATGTGAGTTTAGATGCTTCTGGGTGCAGAAAGTTTGTGAGTGACCATATTGCTGACTGTGAGAAGATATTTGAAGATTTGAAGATGTGGGGCTAACACTCTCTTTAGAGAAATCAGTTTTTGGCGTTGATGAGGTCCTCATTGTAGGACATCTATGTTGACATTATGGCCGCAAGCCATACCTGCAGAAAGTCAAGGCCATTAGCAAGATCTCTGAGGTGTATCGTAATGTCAGTGAGGTGAGAAGGTTTCTAGGAGCCTGTGTATTCTATGTAATATGGATTCCTCACTTTGCTCACATTGCAAACCCTCTATATGACCTTCTGAGAAAGAGAAAGAAGTTGTATGGACAGAGAAACAGTCGAGAGCTATGCGTAGACTAAAGCAACTACTAATTGAAGCTCCGATTCTAAAGCATGTTGACTATTCAGGTCAAAGACCTATCATTTTGACCGTTGATACCAATCCTATTGGTATAGGCTAGGTCATAGGGCAAGATGATGATAAGGGGCAGAGATACGCAGTGCGCTTTGGTGCTAAGATCCTACATGATACTCAAAGAAAATATCCACAGATTAAGAGAGAGCTATGGGGATTGGTGACTGCTTTAAAAAGCGATAAAAGAGTATTTCATTGGGGCGAATGTGGTAGTTGAGACCGATTGTCTTCCACTGATTGGCATGATTGCAAATTGTTCATCTCCGAACATTGCTATGCTTAGATGGATTTCTTACGTAAAGTTTATAAATCCTTCCTTTGTACACATAGCTGGGAAATTGAATACAATGGCTGATATGCTTTCAAGAGAAAAATTCGATGATGAGTCTGATAATGATGATGAGATAGAGAGAGATACACACATGATGAGATATGCTCCATTAGTATATGTACATGAGAAATTCCGTGAGAGTGAGTATGATGGTGAGTGGAGAGATATAGGAAGATATCTGAGTACTCTGAAACCTTCCCCAGGCTGGTCCACAAATAAGTATAGATCCATCAAGAAAAAGTCTTACAACTTTTTCTTGAAGGATGGACTTATTTGGCGACACGCTAAGGGCAAGGTAAAGAGTCCATAGAGGGTACTGAGTTCTAGGAGTCTTCAGAGCAAGGTGATGAGAGAGATGCATGAGATGTTATGGGCAGGTCACAAAGGATTCTATGCTACATATGAGAAGATTAGGGAAGCCTACTGGTGGCCAGGGATTTATGTGAGTGTGAGAGGTTTTGTAGACACTTGTGCTACGTGCCAGGTGCATTCATCACTTAGACATAGAGCCCCGTTACATCCGACTTACCCTCCTTGTATCCATTACAAGTGGGTGGTCGACCTTGTAACCATGCCCAAAGGGATAGATAAGATGAGATACATTGTACTTGACAGAGAGGACTTGACCAACCATGTGGAAGGTCAGGCTCTCCGTACGAAGATGACTTATAATGTATGCAAATTCCTTTTAAAAGAAGTGATATCGAGACTCGGTTACGTTAAGAAAGTGGTTGCGGACAGGGGAGAGTTGGATGCAAGAGAGGCAAAAGATTTCTTTGATCATCATAGAATTCGATTGTCTCTCACCACTGCCTATAACCCAGAGGCAAATGGGAAGATTGAGAGAGGTCACCCTTCCATTGTGAAGGCGATCTCTAAGGCTTGCAGTGATGACATCAAGCAGTGGCCTAGGTTTCTTCCATTCGCATTATGGGCTGATAGGATGACTTACACTCGGTCCACAGGTTTCATGCCTGCTGAATTGATGTATTGTCAAAAGCCAGTCTTCCCCATCCAGACTCAGATAGTGACATGGTCGACGCTCCCATGGAATGATGGTATGAATAGAGAGGAACTTTTATCATTAAAAATAAAGCAGCTAGAACAAGGAAATGAAAAATTGAAAGAAGCAGTCCAGAAATTAAAGGAGTCAAGGTTAAAGAACAAGATTTATTTTGACAAAACCCATAAACTCAAACCACATAGGATTGAGGTAGATGATTGGGTGTTGGTGTATGACAGTACATTCGATACCCAATACGATGCTAGAAAGAAATTGACCAAACAATGGTTTGGGCTGTATGTGGTTACCTCTGTGTTTGAAAATGGAACGTATGCACTTTGCGAGTTAGATAGTACCCCTTTGAGATCTTTGATTGCAGGAAAGAGGATAAAATTATTCAAGAAAAGAAATGAAGTGGACTATGAGATTGAGGAGGAACTTCTGGAGGAGGCTGATGTTACTGAGGTTGATACTGATGAAGAATAATAGATCATGAAATTAAAGAGAAGCTGGATCAATCAATGAAGAAGATGCAATAAAACGACCAGGTGAAATGTTTCCAATTTGAAATTTGTTTCCTTTTTGAAAGAGCATATGCATTACATTGATGTGTGTGATAAAGACATGTATGAATTTATGAAAAACATGTAGAATAAAGATAGCAAATATCTATTATGGGTTTGCATGAAGCATGAGCGATGAATGGAATCAGTTAGCGGACTAGAGATTTTTGGGAGTGAAAGCTTGGGAATGTGATGGCATGCTTAGACTGAGTGCATGTATATGCTGATTGATTTGAATGCTTAGTGAGTGGTATTCTTTGGGTCCTATTATTTGCTTCCTGCGAGATCTTACCTTCATGTGGATCATGAGTTATAGAAAGACATTCATACTCAAGCCAGCTTATATGTGTGTGTATGTTGTTAGTGCACTGCGATGGGCTAGTAGGCAGGTGGAACCACCTTGGTCCGGTGATCAAGGCCACGAGCCGTAGCTAGCTTCATCGTAGGCCTGACCTATTTGTTGTCATGCGCATGCATGGGTCGGTAGGTGGGTGGAGTCACTCTAGCCGGGTGGTCAGAGCCACGAGTTGACGTCGATTTCATGTAGGCCTGATGTTGTGTATGTTGTGTGCTATGTCGAGTCGGCAGATAGGTGGGGTAAACTTGGCCATGCGGACAAGTCCATGAGTCACACCCGATTTTGACATAGGCCGATTTGTGAAATAAAAATAAAAAGAATAAATGCTGAGCTGAGATGAAGTGAAAAATAAAAGAAAAGAAAAAGAAAAAGAAAAAGAAAAATATAAAAGAGAAAGGAAAAGAAAGAGATCTAATGGAGAATTGGACAAGTAGGAGATAAATAGTAGGAATCGAGGTATATTCTACAAACTGAGTTAGTAGAAACATATGTATATGCTAGTACTTAGAATGAGTTGCTGGATCTGAACCGGTTGAGCAAACAGAAAATCTAGAAAGCCAATGGTTTATTCATATGGTTACTTGTCAGATTGCAGACGTAGGAACATAGTATGATGTTTGTAAATCTTGAATCTACTTAATTTTTCTAAAATTTATACTAATCTTTATGAAATTGCATGTACTACATGAGATCACGCTTTGATTTTTGAAAAGAAAAAGATAAAAAGTAAAAATAGTTTTCAAAAGAACCCTGATACGCTTCTGTTGAATCTTGCAGGTTGGCCCATCAGGACGATGTGCAGGTTTAGTGGGGACGAATGTTGGGATGAAATCTCGCAGGGAGTGTGCATTGATTTTTTTTCAAAGATGATTGATTTTACGAGTTTTCTGTGGTGTTTTCACTGAGGAAGTGGCAGAAATTATATGTGTTTTGGCCGATTTGATTGATTGGGAGATGCAGAACCATGTGATTCTTGTTGATTAGGCTTGTATATTTGTAAATACTCATGATGCTAGCTTTTGAATCCATAAACCCGTAGGTTTGACCCTTAGAAACCCCTAAAAACCTGTGGGTTTACCCTAGAAAAACCGGACTTGAACCCTTGGAAACCCTTGGAGTTTAGGTCCAAACTGAGAATAAACCCTTGGATTAATGTGTTTGACTTGATTGTGATCAAAACCCTAATTTTCCCGACCAAAATCCCTAGCTTAGACCCTTAAAATTGGCATTTATCTTAAGATCAAACCCTTAGTTTAATTAATCTTGTATGTACATAGTGCGAAACCAAAGCCTTAGGCTCAGAAAAATAAAAAGAGAAAAGAAAAAGAACCAAAAATAGAAAGAAGAAAATTGGAAAAATAAAAAAAAGAAAAACCAAAAATAGAAATAAAAGATGGGATTTTCCAAAATATTAGATGAACATGCAAGATGATTCTCGAAATAGAAACCTATCTGAGGAGGTTAGAAGATTCTCGAAGTCCTGGGAGGAGGCAGGGAACCTATAAATAGTGGGCCAAGCCTCATTTGTTTCTCCTTGTGGATCTCATCTTTGGATCGCCTTTCCATGTTACTACGTGATTGGAGGCTATTGCGGTTTATGAAGTGAAGACAATGATTTGAAGAAGATTTGAAGAAGATTTGAAGTAAAGCTTGGATCTGAAGACCGAAGCGGAGTCCCGTGGGCAATTTCTCGGAGTGTAGCAAGGGGTCTAGTTCATATTCGATCGATCCGCACTATAGCGGTGGCATTTATATTGTATCACCACACCGCACTATAACAGTTTTTTTGTACCACCAACCTGCACTGTAGCGGGCATATTTGTATCATTCAGTTTTATTGGAGGTCTTCAGTTTCATTTCCATTGTATCATTGAGATTTGTACACACAGCGATTCCGTGTTTCAGCGTTGTATCTGACTTGTCTCTTTCCCAATGCCTACGGTCTCATGCGTATGCACGCACGTCTCATCACTTCCGAGGGGCAAGGGCCCTACGAGGATCGCCACACTCGAGAGACTTTAGGCGAGGCGCCCAGCGTGCAGACACCGCTCGTAGGACAACGGGAACGGCGCACACGAGAGGGGCCTGATCCAACCCCCGCGCCTGTTCCTCTCGTTCACTCGACCTCCTTCTTCACGACAATGCTAATAGATGCAAGTGACTCACATATGCTTTTGATTTTCAAGGTGTAGTCACTTATCGACATGGTCTTCTTCTCCAATGTATGCATCTCATTCTTGAGTTGCAATTTTTGTGCCTTTGTATTGGTCTCATACAATGTGATCAAATTGGTCCAAGCCTCTTTTGGAATCTTGGCATCCTGTATGTGTCCAATCATGCTATCCTGTATGCGAATAGATAGCCAGTACATTACCTTTTGTGCTCCTTGATTCCATTCCTCATATTCTCTTACCTGATCTATAGTCCGATTTCTTTCTAGTAACTGCGGAGCATTTTCATTCTCTCCTTCGATGTACTTCCAATAGCCTTTTCCCATCAGGGAATTCGCCATTCTGAATCTCCAAGCATGGAAGCTATTCTTGTCTAGCTTATCACTCATAAGCTGACTTATTCCATCTACGTTTGCCATTTTTGCAGCAATTCATAATACTACAAAACAGTACAAGCAACACTTCCATTTTGCAGCAATCCATAATACTACAAAACACTACAAGCAACACTTCCGCTTGAACACTGTCGCACTATGACGTGGCCCTTCGATTTCAGAAAAACATAATTTTCGTGTATCAAGAGTACACAAAATCGTTTGAAGTTCTGGATTTGGAATGGATGAGTGTTTCCGAACACAAGGCAAGTTACAATTTTTGAAATTGACCTGGTTTTTCTATGGGCTCCACATTACGAGCTCAAAACACAGGCCGAGATGGCTTTGTAACTTTGATCTAACAAAAACAAGTGACCCTAAAGAGATAACTCTCGAAAATATTTTGAGGTCTTCTACCTTCACACCAATTTTCATAGCAAATAGAGATCGTTTGTGAATCGTGTTTTCTCCATGCCTCACTGCATTCTCTTCACCGTCGCCTTCTCCATGAGCTCTCTACAGCCACGCTGGCTCTGATACCATGTCACGAGGAAGGAGACATGGGTAAATTGAAGAAATTATTTTCTTGAAGATCCCATCCTTAAGCGTGTAGACTATTCTGTTAAAAACCTATTATATTGGCTGTTGATACTAGTCCTATTGGTATAGGATGGGTCATAAGTCAAAATGATAGTGAAGGGAATAGATATGCAATTAGGTTCGACACCAAAATTTTACATGAAACACAATGAAAATATCCGCATATCAAACGAGAACTATGGGTTATTATGATAGCTTTGAAAATAGGGTAAGGTTAAGAATACACAATGATTCCTAGGAAAATGAGGTCTTCAGTTGCAAGTAATGAAGGGAATGCATGAGACATTATGGGAAAGTCATAAGGATTTTTTGGGACATATGAAGAAACTAGAAGTACCTATTATTGCCTAAGATGTATGTTGACATTAGTAACTATGTTTCTACATGTTCTACTTGTCAACTTCATTTGTCAGTGAAACATAGAGATCCTTTGCATCCTACTTATCCACCTTGTATTCACTACAAGTGGGTAGTAGATCTTGTAACTATGCCTAAAGGCATTCATAAAATGTGTTACATTGTACTTGCAAGAGAGGACTTAACTAATCATGTAGAGGGACGTGCACTGCAATCTAAGACCACATAGAATGTTTGCAAATTCTTTCTTGAAGATGTCATAAGTCGCTTTGGGTACATAGAGAAAGTAGTTGCCGATCATGGAGAGTTAAATATGAGAGAAGCTTAAGAGTTCTTTGAACATCACGGTATTCGTTTGTCTCTCACTATTGCATATAATCTAGACACCAATGGTAAAATAGAGAGAGGGCATCCACTAATTGTGAAAACCATATCCAAAGCATGTAACGATGACATTAAACAATGGCCTAGATTCTTACCTTTTGCACTTTGGGTAGATAGAAAGATGTGCACACATACTACTGGGTATATTCCTATTGAACTCATGTACTGTCAAAAACCATTGTTTCCAATTCAGTCTCATATTTTCGCATGGTCAAATTTGGTTTGGTATGAAAACATGTCTACTAGTGATTTTTTGAGTTTGCACATTAAACAATTAGAACAAGGTAAATTAAGACTTGATGACGCCCTTGAAAAATTAAGAGAATCTAGAATGAAGAACAAGAAGTATCTTGATAAAACTCATCAATTGCATCCTAAGCCTATTGAAGTAGGAGATTGGGTGCTCATTTATGATAGTACATTTGAGTCTCAATATGATGCACACAAAAAACTCACTGAATGGTGGTCTAAGCCATACATTGTATCAAAAGTCAACAACAATGGTATGTATGCTCTTTGTGAATTAAATGGTATTGCATTCAAAAATTTGATTGCAAGTAAAAGGATAAAGCTATTCAAGAAATGAGATAATGATGAGTACATTTTGGATGAGGACATTGAAGAAGATGACAACAACAAGGCCAATTCATAAACAAGATTATCCATGAATTTAAAAAAAATTAAACATAAAATTTCAAACAATTGCACATAGCTTCTTCAATGCCTAGCCAATTGTGAAGGCTTGACATCTTGCAACAACTCCCCCTCAAGCCAAACATCTTGGCTTGGTCTACTTCATCAATCCTCAATCATAGCTTTAAACCTACAAACTTTAGTACCATCAAGTGCTTTGGTCAATAAATCTGCACATTGCATGTTAGTGGATACATGTGCCAATTGAATCTCCTTGCTCAATAGCTTCTCCCTCACATAATGATAGTGAACGTCTATATCATTGGCTCTTGCATGATGAATAGGATTTTCTACCAGATGTAATGAACTAGTATTGTTACCAAAAATCATTCGTGAGTTAGAATGTAGTCCCAACCTGAATATAGCAATCTGATCCATATGGCTTCTTGAGTTGCATTGGCTAGTCCTCTATATTCAGCCTTTGTGGAAGGTAAAGCAACATTAGGTTGCTTCTTGGAAGACCATGAAATGGGTTTGTCACCTGCAAAAGAGACATAACCTAAGGTACTCCTTCTGTCATCCTTACAACCTGCCCAATCTGCATCTGACTATAGTTTGATATCCAAATATGAAGTATATGGAAAGTATAAACCTTGATTTTGAGTACCCTTGAGCTACTTCAAGATCCTCTTGGCAGCTTCCAAGTGAGGTGCTCTAGGTTTGTGCATAAATTGACTTAAGACATTTACTCCATAAGGAATATCAATCCTTGTCAATGTAGCATAGTTTAGGCTTCCTAGTATGCTTTGATATCCTGCAATGTCTTCAAGCTCATCACCTTCATAAGCACTTAACTTTTGGTTTACCTCCATAGGAATGCTAGCTATCTTGGCATTCTTGAAGTGGAACTTCTTCAACATATCATGCACATACTTTTTTTGAGTAATGTAAATTCTAGAGTTTGTATAGACTAATTCAAGTCCAAGAAAATATGGTAGTGATCCTAGATCACAGATTTTGAACTCGTGCATCATCAGGTGCTTGATCTGTTTGATGCCATTGGCATCACTACCTGTAAGTATGATATCATCAACATACACACATAGGTATATCATGTCTGAATTATTTCCCTTGACAAATAGGGAAGTATCTGCTTTGCTCATGATGAATCCTTGATCTTGAAGGTATGTTGTCAACCTATGGTTCCTTGCCCTAGGTGCTTGCTTCAATCCATAAAGAGCTTTGTTTAGTTTACACACATAATTTACCTTGCTTGGGTCATCATAACTAGAAGGTTGAGCCATGTAAGCTTCCTTTGAAATCCATTCCTTGGGTTTGTGCAAAACCCTTAGCCACAAGTCTAGCTTTATGCCTATTTATGGACCCATCTGAGTTTATCTTGACTTTGTAAATGCACCTAGAACCAATTACCTTCATTGATTCCTTCTTTGGCACTAGTTCCCAAGTATCATTCTCCTTGAGTTCTTCTATTTCTTCATCCATAGCTTCCTTCCATTCTACCTTGGTATTTTCCTCTTCATACGATGTAGGTTCCTCACATGATAAATCCTTAGCAAGATAAATAGAATGCTTAGTTACTAAAGAAGTGTCATACCCATATCTGATTGGATTCTTGGTCTCCCTTTGAGATCTTCTAATTGTTTGGTTGGATGATTCAGGTATGTCTTCCAAACTCTTCATCTTGAACTTTTCATTTGATTTCCATGCTTTGAATTCTTCTAGGTTGATGATGTCCTCATCATCTAATTTGATGCCTTCAATTTGGCTTGTCTCCTCCTTGGTGAGGCTTGGAAACTCCTCTTCCAAGTCATATGGCAACTTAACCTTCCTACATTCACTTTGAAACCAAGAATCATTCTCATAAAAAACAACATCTCTATTGACTATAAATCCTTTGTTGGATGGATTATAGAACTTGTACCCTTTTTGGTTTAAATCATATCCTATGAAGACGCACTTCTCTGCCTTAGGGTCTATCTTACCTCTGATTTGAGATGGGATATGCACATAAGCAACACATCCAAAGATCTTGCAATGATTAAGTGATGGCCTCCTACGATGCCATGCTTCATATGGGGTCATCCCATCAAGTGACTCGGATGGAAACATGTTAACAAGATAAGTGGCAGTAGATACACTCTCTTCCCACAAATAATTAGGTAATCTTTTCTCATTTAGCATTAACCTAGCTATTTCAACAATCAACCTATTTCTCCTCTCTGCCACCCCATTTTGCTTAGGGGTATACCTTGTTGTAATCTCCCTTTTGATTCCTTTATCCTACAAGAATGCATCAAATTCATTTGGGAAGTACTCACCTCCTCCATCTGACCTTAGTCTCTTTAGACTTCTTCCTATTCGGTTTTCCACAAGTGCAAGATACTTCTTAAAGCAAGATAGTCCACCTACTGAGATCATCAATGAAAGACACATAGTACCTTGAGCCAAAAATTGAACGGTCCTTGCTTGGTCCCCACACATCTGTGTGAACAAGCTCCAAGTATTCCTCATGCATATAACCTTTCTTTGCCAAATTGACATGCATCACATTTATAGATCATGTGTTGCTTGGATACATTAGGTATCCCAAGCACACATTGATCTCTGCATATTTGCTTTAAAGTTCTCTCACCAATATGCCCTAATCTTTTATGCCAAATCTCAAGCTTTGACAATGTTTGATCTTTGTAATTATAGAGTACAATATTCCTTGTATCTTCAAGTTCAAATGTAAATAATCTACCTATCTTTTCTCCCTTGGCAATTCTCTTGAATCCATGTTGAGGATCCTCCACAAATTCTCCATATTTGTTGAACCTAACCTGCAAACCTTTTTCCATAATCTTTCCAACACTCATCAAATTCTTGCTAATTGTAGGTACATAATGAACCCTGCTCAATAGATTTCTATTCCCATCAGAGGTTTTGACATTTTCTACCTTGACCACTAAGTGCTTGATCTCATCACGTGTTTGTACTTGGTGCTTTCCATTAGGTTCCTCAAGGTCACAAAGAAATGCTACATTGCTTGCCACATGGTTTGAACAACCTGAATCAATATCAAAGAGGTGTTCATCATTCATACCTTGCTTTGAACTCATGTTCATAATCAGAAGGGAATCCTCTTGATCCTTTGTGTAATTGTTGTATTTTCTTCTTGCTTTGTAGCCTCCTTGGTAGTTAGTGTTGTAATTGTTTTTGTAGATGTTGTTGTAGCTTCGAGTATGATTGAATCTTCCTCTTGATTGTGAGTAGCCACCTCTTTGATATCCTCTTCCTCTTTGATTCTTGTAGCTCCTATAACACTCATCTATAGTGTGATTAAACAATCCACATATGTTGCATGGGGAAGAGTTGAAAGGTCTCCCCCTACCTTGCTTACCTCCTTTGCCTCTACCTCTTGAGTTCCTACCTCTTCCTTGAGAAGTAGTACCTTCGTCTTCAACCTTTTTGCTCTTGCCTTTCTCTTTCAACTTGCTTTTATCTGTGTATAGGGAAGAAGAGTTATTACCTCTTGATGGTTCTCCATTTTTGTTGAGTTTGTCCTCATGGGTAAAGAGTTTCCCCATGAGTGTGATAAAATCTAGAATCTGCATGTCCATGTATAAGTCCATAGCAGTTGTGAAGATTTCCCATTTTTATTTGCCTTGATGCCATTGATCACTTGTCTCACAATCCTCTTCAATCTCCTCTCCTATGCTTGCCAATTGGCCAGCCACATCTTTGACTTTGGTCACATTAGAGTTCCTAATATGTGGAAGAAGGAATTCAAAGATAAAGTTAAGAAGATATGATGTTGCTAATGCATCTTTGGCACACCATGGGTTGAGACTTTCAAGATCCTCTCTTGTAGGTTGTCCTTTGCTTCTGAAAATGGGCATCTCCTCATCTCCTCATATGTATCCATAGACTCATTCCTTGTAAGCATTTCTTCATCCTCAAGGACCATGTTTGGTAATTGTTCCTGTCCATTTTATCAATAAAGGAAGGGAAACCATCTCTCATTTTACCTCAAATTGCTATGACACCATAGTTGCAAAAGATGGATGGACGCCTCAAGAAATGAGTTGGTACTGCTAGTCCCTACTTTGTACCTGCTTTATTTAACTTTAGAGTTGTGCTTTAGGTCCCTTTAGCTTTCCAACGACACTAAATAAGTGCCTATGTACCTTGGAGATGATGCTTCTAACAATTTGATCAAAACAGATAAGTTTGCAACTAGCTAGTGACCAAAAAAGTTGTGATTTTTGTATTGATACCTGCTGGAAGTTTTGATTATTACTCATAGTACAGTATAAATTAGAAAAAATCCTTTTGAGGGTGTCTAGTTAGCTTAGAGTGCTAATGATTCCAAGTGGAATCACTCAAAATGATAGACTATACCCTAAGCAATGTCTTTAGCAAGTAGAAGCTTACCCCCGATATTTTAGGAGATGCATAGAGAATCACCAGTGACCACTTCGAGATGATTTTCTCCCAATTGGATGAGTGAAACTTCTTCAAACTCTGGTAGCTTGTAGTAGGCTTTGTGCTTGTTCCAACTATGATAGATCATTAAAAATGGTGGAGATATCAATGAGATATGAGCAAGACAAGTACACTGTTTTGAGGGACAATGACAGAGAGACCAACAAAGATGATCAATGATATAATGTATTATATGTCAATGTTGTACATGATCATTGGCATTAATATGATGCTCAATGATAGTGCTAAGAGTGGGATATGGTGTAGGCCACTGAATATACACAAATAATCAGCAATAAGCTCAGTAATGGGGCACTAATGACCGTAAGACTTCAAGCTACTTTTATAGAGACTCTTTTCCAATTTGAATTTGAAATTTAAATAGAACTTCACCTAAAAATTCTTCCTCTAAATGAGGAGATATTCTCTCATGAGAAAAACGCATACCATAAGGTTCTCCTAACTCCACGAGTTTAGAGGCTTTACAAGATTCTTCTAAGCCAAGTGACTTTTAAAAAGGTTAGTGGTGAATACCATAAGCAATGGTTCATGTGGTTCTTCAAAAAATCACACATAGATTCTTAAATGCCTAGCCAAGTGAAGGATTGGCATCTGCTCCAACAAAAATCCTAGAAGAACTCACAACCTTATGGAAGCATTTACTCGATCTTCAAGCTTAGGTGGAAGGTCACTCAGACACCCCCCAGGCGAGATTCCCCACCAAAGATTCCTGCTGATGAAGAGACAATCTCAATCCTAGGGGAGGACACATATGAAGAGGCTATGAACCACAACCGATCCCAGGGGGACGTGTCACAGCAGAAGGGCAAGACACATTTGAACTTCCTATTCTTGCATGGCTTAAATCAGTTGAAGAGCTAGGTCAGACTCACTCCACATACATAGAGGCCCAACTACATTTATGGCTCTAATCGAGGAATGAATTTTACAGTCGCCCTATTTCGCTCAGTTGGCACCTCGATGGTATATCTCCATCAATGAGCTTCAATACAAACCCTACTTCCTATGGATGGCAGAATACCAAGTAGCTATTGAAAAGGACACAAGGAAGAAACCAACTCGTGCCCTGACGACCTACCCCCTGAAGCGCAAAAAGGAAAAATCTTTCAACCAAACTGATGCAAGGAACTCCTTCAGGAATACCCTAAAATGATGCATACCTGGACCAAGGTCCCACTAAATTTAAAGTACAATCCATGTTGGGGTCTAGTTCCATGATGTCAATCCTGGATTGCCTTTGCCATTAAAGCCTAAAACAATAAGCAGTGCTAGGATTGGCTAAACTATCCCTATCTAGCACCATCGCGTGGCCCTCCAATAGTTGGATACATGGTAACGACTATCCACCACTTGCTCCGTCGACTCCACCCCATGGATGATTACACCACACATATGACCATTAAGATATTTCATATGATGCAAATGGTTTTTAAGATCTTATGCCACGTCAAAGCACCACATGTTAATACCCCGGGTTTCTAGCATGGCAAACAAGATCTTGCATATGATATGAGCACCATGCCATCGCTCGGGTATGTTACGCATGGCATTACCACATTGAGTATTTACCTGCATGTTACAAGATGGATTTTGAAGAAATGTTCATGATGGGATTTTGGGAATACCATTCCGAAGTTTTCATCAGTCGGCCTACCCATCTCCTTCAGTTGTTGGCTTGCGAGCAACTCATATATCTCGACACACTACCGGCTCCCATCCCTAGACAAACCCTAGACCATCAATAGGAAAAAATTAGAAGCTCATTTTGCATGGGTAATTCACATCACTGAGCACATCCTCGCATAGGACCTCTTACAAAACTACATTGTGCAGACCCCAACAAGGATCTGTCGGGGACAACAGATGCAAGAGGGAGGGAATGTTGGTAGTAGCCATAGGCATAAACATATGTAAAGACGGAATTGCAATGAGTTGGGAGCCATGCAATTATTTATTTCAAAGAAATACATTTGATATTACTTTTTCAAAACCCTAAATAGTGATTTTCATCACTTTTGTACTATATGTATCATTGAACACCCAATTTTGTATTTACTAGATCCATTTTTTGCAAGCCGAGGAGTCCTCATGAGGAGCTTATGTAGAACAATCATACCAATTTTGGTTATTTTAAGATCTTCTTTGGACCCCCAAATGACCTTGAGAACCTATTTTTTAACTATGCCGAGCACCAGATGTGAAACTGGTCGAAACTAGTCTAGAATCTATAAAAAGAGCTAGAGAGCTCATTTTTGAGGTTGGGTAGTGTGAGCTTAGATCTAGATTGAGCTTGTAATAGTGTTATTGAGCAATAGAGTCTACTTTCTACTTTCCATTATGTCTCGCTTGTCTCTTCCTTGTGTGTGTGTGTGTGTGTGCAGTTTCATGTTTCTCACCCTCACTTTCACTACTTCATGTGTGCATGATCTTCATATCACTCCTATCTCTTCTTCAGATTGATAGTAACGAGGTGGAGCTTCTTAACGTGGTACTTACCTTTGTGCTAGAGCAACAACCTTGTCTATCAAATGTTCCATTATTCCTCACATTCACTCTTGTAGAATATCTAAGGATGCTTGAGATACGCTTACCACTTTATACCAAGCAAGGCATGAGCCTCGTGTTGCTTACCTCCAAAAACATTTGAAGAATGAGCACATGAATGAAGGAGATTCCATGGGTAATTTTTTGAGAAAGATAAAAGATTTGAAGGAACAATTGATTTTTGATGATGAAGTCTTGCCGAACACTTCACTTGTGCACACTCTTCCGAATAATCTTCACGATTCATATCAAAGGTTTGCTTCTACTCTTTGTTTGATGATGAAAAGAAATCAAATGCCTTAACATTGAGCTTATTTATCTCTATTCTGTTGCAGGAAGATAACTTTAGGTAGAATAGGTCCATTATGTGTGTTGAAGATCAAGCTCTCCTCGCTAGTCAGAAGGACAAAGGTAAATGGAGCTCTTCTACTAGTAAGCAAAAATCTCCTAATTGTACACAATCAAAGAAGGATGATAGGAACGAGAAGAAAACAGAAAAGCAAAAATTGTTTTGCAAATGTTATAAAGGAAATGATCATGTCATAAAGAGTTGTCCAAAGCTAGCAACCAAAGAGCCAAGGAAGAAAGAGGTTGGAATGGTTGTTGCAAAGGCCTCTACACCCAAAACAGGGTCTTCTAATCTTGTGCAGATTGAACGATGGGCATTTACCATTGTTTGCAGTTATGATGCATCTTCTGATGAATAGTGTATGTATGCACTAGACTCAGATGTTTGGTACTTTGAAAGTGTTTATGTGCTTCAAACAATTTTTGATTTTTTTTTGAAAATCTGTTAGCATGTAAAATGGGCACCCTTCGTTCTGATTGAGGGGGGGAATATATGTCTTTTGATTTATGCATTTCTTGCTCAACATGAGATAAAACATCAGTGTACAATGCCATATACACCTCATTAGAATGGAGTTGTTGAACAGAAGAACATGTCACTCATGAAGATGGCAAGGTCTATGGTTAAGAATCAGACTTTAACACATAGTTTGTGGCTTGAGGCTATTATAATGTAGCATATGTACTTAACAAATGTCCTACTAAAGCATTGCAGTCTATCACTCCATATGAGGCTTCACACGGTCACATGCCATTTTTTGCTCACCTGTGTGTTTTTGGTTGTCTGGCCTATGCATTAATACCTAAACAACAATGTAGGAAATTGGATGATAAAGTAGTGAAATGTATTTTTGTTGGATATAGTTCTGAAAGCAAAGGCTATCGTTTGTATCATCCATAGACTAAACACATTTTGGTTAGTAGTGATGTTATTTTTGTGGAATATTCTATTCATCCATTACTTTCATGTACTAAGGAGACATAAGTTAGCTCCAAAGACATGTATGACACTTTGCTACCTATTTTTAGAGGTGGACAGTCTAGTGCTGGTCCTAATGAGGCAACTTCTCATCCTTTATAGGTTTTAAGTGATGATGTAGATCATTCCATTTCTGATGTAGATTTACATGACACACTCGTTGATGAGAGAGAACTAATATAGAGGAGGCAAAAACTATGCCTAAATGGCTGGTGTAGACTTTGCGAGATAGCAAATTAGATGCACCTTTGTCATATTGTACTCGTTCAGGCTCTCGTACTGCTTCTCTTACATTAGATTGCTATGTTATGGCTGCCTCTAGCCTCTATGATGAGAATGAGCCACTTTTGATTGATGAAGCACAAAATTTAAAAAATTGGATGGCTGCTATGCAATCGAATATGATGCTATTACGAAAAATGGTGCCTGGCCTTTATGTGACTTGCCTCCTAGCAAGAAGGCCATTGGCACTAAGTACAAGCTGAAGTATAAGCCTGATGGAATCAATGATAGATATGAGGCATTGATTTTTACAAGACCTTCGCTCCTCCATGTGGAATGACTATTGTTCATAGCATTTGTGCACTGGCAGCTCATCATGGTTGGAATGTACATCAGTTCGATATTGAAATTGCATTTCTAAATGGTGACTTGCATGAAGAAGTCTATGTTTTTTAGCCCCATGTCTTTGTGTAAAAAGGGCATGAAAACCAAGTGTGCACGTTGAAAAAGGCATTATATGGTTTGAAGCAAGCACAACATGCTTAATATAAAAAGATATATGCCTACCTGATTGCACATGGTTTTCAGAACAATCCAACTGAGAGCACCTTATATGTTAAGCGTGCAAATGGTGTGCTTCTGATCATTGTTGTGTATGTTGGTGACATGTTGCTCAGTGGTCCTCGTGAGAAGCATATTGCTGATTTTAAGGTTGGCCTGCATGCCTCATTTGAGATGTCAAATTTGGGGCATTTGCATCATTATTTGGCCATTTATTTTATGCAAGTTGATGGTAGAATAGCTTTGTGTCAAAAGAATATATTGACACATTATTACAACATTTTGGGCTTGAAGAATGTAGACCCATTGCCATTCCTATTGAGATAGGTTTATGATTGAGTCTTCATGATGTTGGAGGTGCATTTGATGTTGTTTTCTATGAGCAAGTTGTTGGATACTTGATTTACTAATGCATTACTTGGCCAGATATTTAGTTTGTTGTCTCACAGATGAGCACGTTTATGCATTTCCCAGGTGTCAAGCATTGGCAGGCAATTAATCACATCTTTAGCTACTTGAGTGGTACTTGGAAACTTGGATTGTTTTATCCCAAGGGGTCATAACTACCACCAGATTTACATGTTTTTTTTTTTACTTTGACTCAGTTGCTTGCTATGACACTCATGTATCCACTAGTGGCTTTTGGTAGCTCATGTATTTTGGTTGAGCAATAAGCAACGTACTATGGCCACGTCTAGTTGTGAGGCTAAGTATAGGGCATCTTTCATAACGACTATTGAGTGTGTGTGGCTCACATGCCTTATGGCTGATTTGGGTGTTGGTCAGTCTTCTACCACCACCATCTTCACTAATAGCTAGAGTGCATTGACAATTGCAAGGAACCTTGTGTTCCATGCTCACACTAAGCACATTGAGGTGCACTATCATTATGTTAAGGAGAGGTTCTATGCTACAGAGACCAGTTTGACATATGTGCCCACATAGGAGAACATTGGAAACCTTTTCACAAAGGCTTTGCCTATGGAGAAATTTTAAGCTTTTCGCAAAGCTTTGGACTTACTTCATTATGTGGATTGATCCCACATAGGTTGGAACTTCCTTATACATGAGTGCCATCTCCTTGTTCATTGCATCACTCCTAGGGGGGATCTGTGTGAGGAGATGGTTTGGATCGGTCTAGAGATGAGCTGGTGTTGCACAAGACTTGCTCCACACCTACCAAGTTGACTCCATGGATGCTTAGTAGACTCTTTTGGCTGCACAATAATGCATTTACAACTACTATGTACTTTGCACCATCATTTTAAGAAGTTTGCACCACCGCAGATAACTTGCATATGTAAGGAATGAGGGAAAACCTTCTATTTTGGGAATGTAGGTGCTCAGTATTTTACTTAGAGATCACAACCTTGTTTGAACTAACGAGAGAGATTTTTCACACATCTAACTCAAGTGTATAGCTGACTAACACAATTTATGACATGGATTTAGAGGCACTATACACTGAGAAATGAGTTAAGCAACTCAGGGGGGTCATCCCGACATTTCAAGGGCAAGATGATGTGCAAACATAGTGGAGTTCATCAGTTCATATCTCAATATTGGATGAACCAAAAATAAAGAAACTTTATAATGTGTCGTAGACATGTAACTCGAACTATACCAAGTCAAAATGCATCAAATGGTTGAGTATACACAGAGAAATCAGATGCAATAGAGAATAGTAGACCGAAAGGATCTTAAAGAATTGTATCCAATTATGTATGTTAATGAACATATGATACAAGGGAAGTGTATTGGATTGCTTATACATATATTGAGCTCAAGGTATGCTCAATGATGTAGCTCGATAGCTCTCTATATTGGCTCACTTGCCCCATGACTAGACCACCTCAATTTATACTCATCAAGTGAATTTGAATTTTGAATTTCCCTCAACTAAAAGTGTTCCTACACTTTAGGTACTTAATTGATTTGATTCCTTCACCAAACAAATTAGGGATTGACTCTCTTAAGTCCATGAGATTCCATCTTCTTTTAATTTTTACATTTTTCTAAGGTAATTATTCCAAAATTACAAGCATGTGTTCGCATGTAGTTCCTCATGTGAGGTGAAGAAGAGGAAAGTGTAGTCTTGAATATTTAGCCTAGTACTTAGGCTTGATAAATGTACCAACAACTCCCCCTCAATCCTAAGATGCTTGAGTCTTTGATCCTTCATAATTTCCTACAAACCAATCATTAATTTAAGCCTATTTAATTTTCTTCCATACAATGCTCTGTCATCATATATGCACATGATTGATGTGTGGATACCTATGAGAGTTGTATCTCCTTACTCTTGATCTTTTCTCTCACATAATGGCAATGAACTTCAATGTGTTTGGTCCTAGCATGATAAACTGGGTTAGCACCAAGATGCAATGACCTAATGTTGTCTCCGAATATGTTTGGAGTCTCTTCACAATTGTGGGCATCTTTTCCACAGGTGAGAATGTCTCTTCATAATCTATACCTTGGGTTTGAGCAAACCCTTTAGCCACAAGCCTTGCTTTGTACTTGTTAATTGAGCTATCAAAATTCTTCTTTACCTTGCAAATCCACCTTGATCCAATGACTTTCATAGATTTCTTCTTGGGAGCCAATTCCCAAGTTTGATTCTTTTGAAGAGCTTCTATGTCTTCTTCCATGGCATCTCTCCATTCTGGCTTCTTCTTGGCTTCTTCATAGGTTGATGGATCTTCTGAGTTTGTATCCTGAGCAATGTAAATAGAATGCTTAGTAACCAAGGATGTGTCATAACCATACGTTTCTAGTTTTTGTTTTTCTCTAGTAGACCTTCTTATAGTTTGTTGAGATCATTCTGCCACATCTCTCATCTCGTGCACTTTTTCTCTGCCTTTGGAATTCCAAGAATTGGTTTCTCTTCTTGGAGCCTTCTTATCATCATCAAAATCACTTGAATCTTCATGTGTATGCGCATTCCTCTTTGACAATGTGGGAAAGTCTTCCTCTAGGTCATAGGGAAGTTTGATTTTCCTGCAATCATCTTCAAACCATGATCTGTTTTCATCAAAAACAACATCTCTACTAACAATGAAACCTTTATAACTTGGATTATATAATATATAGACTTTCTAATTAAGGTCATAACTAGTGAATATACACTTCTCTCCCTTTGGATCCAATTTTCCTCTTATTTGTGAAGGTATGTGCACATATGCTATGCAGCTAAAGATCTTGCAATGGTCAAGGCTAGGTCTTCTTCCATTCCATGCTTCATAAGGTGTCATCCCATCCAATGCTTTTCATTGGATTTGGTGGTTGTAGATACAACCTCTACCCATAGGTAATTTGGTAACTTCTTCTCATTTAGCATTGACCTTGTAGCCTCCACTATGGATCTAGTCCTCCTTTCTGTGACTCCATTTTGTTCTAGAGTATATCTGGTTGTGATCTCTCTTTTGGTGACTCTCTCTTGGAGATAAGCATCAAAGTTAGGGGAGAAATATTCTCCCCCTTCATCTGACCTTAGCCTCTTCAAATTCTTTCCTATTTGGTTTTCAAAAAGTGCTAGATATTTCTTGAAAGAATAGAACACTTCATCTTTATGCTTCATGAAATATAGTATTGTCCATCTGCTACAATCATCAAAAAAGACACATAGTACCTTCATCTAGAGATTGAAGGCTCCTTGCTTGGCCCCCATACATTTGTATGGACTAGCTCTAATAGGTCTCCATGAGTATATTCCTTCTAGGTGAATGGTTTTCTATGTAACTTGCCAAATTGACAAGCATTAAATTTGTAAATCATGTGTTGCTTGGAGATATTTGGTAAGCCAAGCACACTTTGATCCCTACTGATTTGTGTTAGAGCCCTTTCACCTGTATGAGCTAACATCTTGTGCTAAACTTCCAATTATGATAATGTTTGACTACCATGATTGGAAAAGGAAATGTTCCTAGTATCTTGGAGTTCAAATGTAAATAATCTACGTGAATTTTCTCCTCTTGCTATCCTCTTGAATCCAATGATGTGGATCCTCAATAAATTCTCCATTCTTTGTGAATCTTGTCTGCAATCCTTTCTCAACAATTTGACTGACAATTATGAGATTTTTGGTTATGGTTGGCACATACAATACCTTGCTCAATAAGTTCATGTTACCATCTAAAGTCTTCACATTGCCTATCTTCTCCATTGGATTCCTTTTGTCATCCCCTATTTGGACTTCATGTCTATTTCTTGGATCCTCTGAGTCTAAGAGTAGAGCTACATTCCCTACTACATGATTTGAGCAACGTGAGTCTATATAGGATACATGTTCATCTACTTTACCTTGCTTCATGGTCCTATTCATCAAAATTAATGATTCCTCTTGGGTTTAATCATCTATATAGTTGTTGTAGTTTCTCATTCCTCTATATCGTCCTTGATAATTATTGTTGTTGTATGAGTTGTTGTTGTTGTTGTAACCATTGTTATTGTTGAATCAACCTGTTTCTAGGATTCTTGAAACAATTCCCAGTATTGTAATTAGTTAAGCCACATATGGCACATGGAGAGGAGATTTGAGATCTTCGCCTGCCTTTTCTTCCTCCTCCGCCCCTTCCTCTTGAACCTCTACCTCTTCCTGCTAAGTTTGCGTGAGAGGTACTACTTTCATCATCAGACTTTTTACTCTTGCCTTTACCATCTTTATCCTTGTTCTTATCTGTATATAAGGCAGAGGATTGATTAACTTTTGAGTTGTCTCCATTCTTCATAAGATTTAACTCATGTGTGAACAATTGTCCCATGAAGGTGTTGAAATCAGGAACCTGCATATCCATGTAGAGGTCCATGGCTGTGGTGAAAGTTTCCCATTTATCATCAGCCTTTATTTCCATTGATCACTTGCCTCATTATCTGCTCTTCATCAATGACTTCTCCAATGCTCCCAAGTTGATCTTCTAGGTCCTTCATCTTGGGGACAAAATCAATCACACTTTGTTTGGGCATCTTCTTGAGTGTGGTGAACTCCATCAAGATTTGATTCTTTTTAGCTTTAGTACTTGATGAAAAGAATGCTTCAAAAGCATTCCAAGTCTCCTGTGAAGTCTTGCAATTCTTGATGTGTGGATGTAAAAAAATCAAAGATTGAGTTAAGAATGTATGACCTGGCTAGGGCATCCTTTGAGCACCATGTGGTTAACCTTTCTTATTCTTCTTGAATTGGTTTTCTCTTGATTCTGAGGATTGGCATCATCTCATCTCAAGAAAAGTAACCATATAGGTTTCTCCCTTGAAGATAAGCTTCAATTCTAAGTGAACAAGCTGAGTAATTATCTTGATCCAATTTTTCTATGGATGAAGGAAATCCATCTCCCATGTTGATTTGTTGCTGCTCTGATGCCATAGTGAGGAGATGGTTTGGGTTGGTCTACAGATGAGCTAGTGTTGCACAAAACCTGCTTTACACCTACAAAGTTGACTCCATGGATGCTTAAAAGAATTCTTTGGCTTTATAATTGAGAGAAAACCTTCTATTTTGGGAATGCGGGTGCTCAATATTTTACTTAGACCTCACAACCTGGTATGAATTAACTAGAGAGCTTCTCCACATATCTAATTCAAGTGTATAGCTGACTATACACAAGCTATTTCATGAATTTAGAGGCATTGTACACTAAGAAATGATTTTAGCAACTCATGGGGGTCATCCTGATATTTCAGGAGCAAGATGATGTGCATACATAGTCAACTTCATCACTTCATATCTCAAGATTGGCTGAACCAAAAAAAAAAAATAGAAATTTTTAGTAGAGACTCTACTCTAACTATACCAAGTTAAAGTGCATCAAATGGTTGAGTACACATAGAGAAATGAGTTCTAGAAAATCACTAAAACAATGAAGATGTAACAGAGAATAGTAGACCAAAATGATCTTCAAGAATTGTATCAATTTATGTATGCTAATGAACATCTGATACAAGGGAAGTGTAGTGGACTACTCATACATATATTAGCTCAAGGTATGCTCAACGATGTAGCTTGATAACTCTCTATATTGGCTCACTTGCCCCCTGACTAAACCATCTCTACTTATACTCATCAAGTGAATTTGAATTTTGACTTTCCCTCACCTAAAAGTGTTTCTAGACTTTAGGTACTTAATTGATTTGATTACTTCATCAAACAATTTGGGGCTTGACTCTCTTAAATCCATGAGATTCCATCTTCTTTTAACTTTTACATTTGTCCAAGGTAATTATGCAAAAATGACAAGCATGTGTTCACATGCAGTTCCTCATGTGAGGTGAAGAAGAGGAAAGTGTAGTCCTAAATATTTAGCCAAGCACTTAGGCTTGCTAAATGTACCAACAATTTGTTGATATATTTAGGTAGTGATGTGTGTGATTACACTACGACCATCATGGCGCTTTTCCTTCTTTCGGAGGTCCCCCCCTTGTATATGCACCCATTACCCTAATGGGCTACTTATCTGTGTACAATTTCTTTGTAATACATTCAGTATTGTGTGTTGTGCTCCAAGCTTCTTTGTCTTCCTTGTGTTGTTTGCATGCTTTCGTAGATCTCAAACTCCAACAATTTCTCTTTGATCGGCCTCACATTTTTTGTTTCAGCTCTCATTGACTAGTTGATTATAATCTCCCCTAATTAAAACTATCAATTTACTTAGCTTTGGTTGCTTAACCCAAAGGATTTCTCTCATATTTTTTCTCATGATAGTCCATTAAGGAGAGGAAGAAATGTCCATTGATTGTCAAGTTGATTCGCTTTAAGTAGAACAATGTCCAAACTAAGTTAGATGATTGCCCAAGGTATATCTTGAAATGATTTTTCCATTCCAATAACAAATTTTCCTTAAGAGGATTGCTTTCTTGATAGACAAAATAAGATTCTTTTCTTGTGTTGATAAAAAAGGGGAATGCTTTTCTTCCATTCAAGAAAAGAGAGGGTTTGCCTTAAAAACTAGAACAATTCCCTTGATCCACAAAAGCCATCAAAATAGTATTCGTCGCCTCTTCTATCCCACATAGATCCCATTAATACATAGTTTTTTGCCTACCAAAATCTCTCACAAATGCCTATTGATAATCTTCCATTACTACTCATGCATTGTCTTTATTAAATTTAATTTATTGCTAATTTTGATTCATTAAATTTCCCTATATAGAGTTCAATAATTTTCCTTTCCATGATGAGAATTTATCTACTGATATACCATCTAATTACCCAGAAAGAATGCTATGATAAATTTATCCTTCAAGTCTACAATTGCTCACTCAGTTCGATTTTATCTCCTCTTTCAAATCATGGCCACTTGCCCACTAATTTCAAGCTGTGAGATCCTATATCCTTGGCGTTCTTATTGTTACTTGTCTAACATTGACCATAAGAGATAACATGTGCTTTGGCATGATCCTCATTAATCACAACCGAATTAAATATCTATCACTCTCCTACCAACTTCAAATATACCTTTCTCTTTGCACCTCAAGAACCTCCTATAAAGACTTGTACACCTTTGATATGGTCACTCTAAGAGGATGGCATAACCTCATGTTCATGCACCATGAACATGGATCTCCCAAGCGTAGTCCTTCCCTTACCTATACAACTAGACCAATGGTAATCCATCAAGGTGTAAATAAAAAAGGAATATAAGACTTTATTCCACTTCTACAGATCATTCCCCTTGATGATATAAAAGGAAAAAAAGAAACTTGTCAATTATAACATATGATTATGAGAATTTTAGAAGAGTGGAGGTGTCTAAACTATGAGATACTCTGGAAGAAAGAAAATCCATTAGTATCTCTCTTTCTTAGCAAATATTCACCCAAAATCATAATATCCTAGTCTTTTTCATACTCAAGGAATCCATTGGAGGCCCATGTTTCCCTTAAGTGTGCATTGATAGTGCTCAAAGTATCCTCAAAATCCTTATTATTGGACCTTGACCACTAGTTTTGACAACTTGTCACTAGAAAGATTGTAGTATTTGCCCTTGTCACTATAACACAATAATGGGTAACTTGTAAGAGTAATAATAAAACCATGAAGAAAAGAAAATTATTTACATAGATTGAGCAAGAACAAATACTATTAGAAATGTGAGACATATGTGGATCTTCCTAAATAATTTGAATTCACCTCAAATCTTTGAGGGACTATCCTTAAAGTAGAGAAAGTGTGTTAACTAATGAGGTTTAAAGACACAAACAACTGAAGACCAATGGAAATATGTTTCAAATGTTACTATATATAAAGAAATGAAGTAAAAATTATCATATCATGATCCAAATTGTTGATCTCAATCTCTCATACAATGTCAGTAAGTGTCCTATAAATGGAGAAACTCGTGGAACTACCACCATCTTTTGTATGATAACAATTTAGTTGTTTCTAATGAGGTAGTTTTATCTTACTTTCCATCTCAACTTTGATGGAACTCCTAGATCAAATAACAACTCTAAATGTAAGTTTATCATAGAAACTCAACCAAATTTTGAGTAAATGTGTGCACTAGTTTAGCCCACCAGGTTAAGCATCTAGTTCATCTAGTGAAACCTGTGAGAAAAACATGGTGTAATCTAAGGCACATCTAACAAGATATGTAGTTATTTAAGTTTTGCTTGATGTATTTTATTATACCTCAACTTCTTATGTGCAAACCTAGTCTTTTCATTTCTAGGCCTCTCGCCTACATATTTTCTTTATTAATTTCCATTAGATAGAGTGACTGACTAAGCTTTCATCTTCGATGTATGAGTAATAATAGATCATCTAAATGGCTTCCCAAGACAAAAAAAAAAAGGGCTCGTGAATTGGGCACTCAAAACATAAGAAAGTGTTGGAGAGTGAACATAATGTCTAGAATAGCATATACTCTACATTAGAAAAGATAAAATTAAATCTCTCTTTCGTATCTAGCATTTACATTGACTCATAGTGGTATTGGTCTTGGTCACAATCAAAATCTATTTGAGGCCCATGAAACCTTATATACACATCATAAGTGCTTGGAATAACTAAAAAACCCTTATTTTTCAAACTTTTACCACCAAATGTGTCCACGTGAGCTATAGAGGGATTGGTTAGATTTAGATAGTGATGTGTGTGAACACTCTAGGACTATCAGGGCAATTTTTTCCCTCCATAGAAGGTTTGTCTCCCCCCGCTTGTATATACACCTATAACCCTAACATGTCACTTATCTTTGTACAATCTCTTGGTAATACATTCAGTATTGTGTGTTGTTCTCGAAACTTCTTCTTCTTCCTTCTAATGTTCACATGCTTGTGCAGACTTCAAACTCCAACTATTGGTATTAGAGTAGGTCACCACTTAATATACCGTGTCGTTGGCACCCCTCCGGTCCTAGTCTCAAAATTGCATGAAATTTGGTGAGCATAATTAGGGAAATTAGGATTTCAAAATAGCTTTTCTATATTGTGTCAAAATCACACTCTGAGCCTATTTTGACCTCTAAACACACTTTCGTTGCACCTGTTCAGGAAAATGTGCCAAAGATATGTACAAGTTTTGGTTTGCCAATATAAGCCCCTCAAAGTCTACTCCAAGTTAAGCTCAACTCAATAGGGTAGTTTTGTTTAACTTTTTGAGATATAATCATTTTTCTAAATCAGGTTATTTTTGTAAGTGGCCATTGGTGAAAGAAATGATGTATTCCATATGTTGCTTGTTGAGGATAAGTTGGATGGTACCAATTACCCATTATGGCCTTATATGATACATCATGTATTGGTTGCAAAAGGATTGTGGAATATTGTGCAGGGTGTTAAAAAACTTCCTATTACACTTGCAAATACAGTTATTGAAGCTAATGCAGATGGCATCGAAGATGGTGATATTCTTCAAGTTCTTTTTCCTGCTTCGGTTCTTGTTGCACCTACTGTAAAACAACTTGATTGGGATGGTAGAGATGCTCAGGCACATGCATTGATAGCATTGTCTGTCAAACGTGCCATTATTCCTCATATTTGCTCTTACAAAATAGCTAAGGATACTTGGGATAAACTTGCCACTTTATACCAGGGAAGGAATGAGGCTCATGTTGCTTACCTCAGAAAACAATTTGAGAGGAAGCACATGAATGAAGGAAATTCCATGGATAGTTTTTTGACAAAGATCAAAGATGTGAAGGACTAGTTGATTTTTGCTCACATGTGTAGACTGTTTTGAATGGTCTTCTAGATTTATATAAGGTTTTTGCTTCTACTCTTCAATTGATGATGAAAGGCAATCCAAATGCCTTAACATTTGAGGAGTTAGTCTCTAGTCTATTGCAAAAAGATTAGTCTAGGTAGAACACGTCCATTATGCATGTTGCATATTAAGCTTTCCTGGCTAATCAGAAGGGAAAATGTAAATGGAGCTCTTCAACTAGTGAGCAGAAATATGCTAGTTGAGCACAATCAAAGAAGAATGATAGAAACCAGAAGAAAACAAAAAAGTAGAATCTTTTTTGCAAATATTGTAAAGAAAATCATCAATGCCATAAAGAGTTGTCCAAAACTAGTTGGTAAATAGGCAAGGAAGAAAGAGGTTGGAATGGTTGTTGCAAAAGTCTCTACACCCAAAACATAATCTTATGTAGAATGAAGAATGGGTATTTAACATTGTTTAGAGTTATGACCCATCTTCTCATGAACAATGTATGTCTATAGTAGACTTAGATGTTTGGTACCTTGATAGTGGGGCAACCAAACATATTACCTCGTTGCAGACTTTTTTCACTTCACTTGAGTTTTCACCTATAGGAAATATTAAGACATGCACCAAAAACCCCTCTTATCCTATCATGGGAGTTGGTGATATCATTCTGACTACTCATGATGGTTTTTTTTCACATTTTTGGATACTTTATTTGTGCCAAGGATCAAGAAAAATATTTTATTAATTTTCACATTAGCAAAGATCAGCTTGGTTATGAAACTTGTTGAGAATAAATGTAGATTCATGGTCTATCAAATAGTGATGTCATTATTGCTTCTGGCATTTTATGTCATGGAATGTATAAGCTCGTAGACTATGAAAAATCTATGAATGATTCAGCATGTGTAGTACATGATTCTCAGGCTATGTTAGATGTGAAGCTTTGGCATGCACTCTTTGTTCATTTGAATTTTGCTAGTTTGCTTCACCTGCACAAATCTAAAATGTTGTCCTCTTTGCCCAAACTTGAGGCACTTGGGTAAACATGATTTTGAACGTTGTATTTTGGGCAAAATGCAACATTCCTCCTTTCCGAAAGATGCTTTAGTTTGAGCTACTCAAAAACTGAAGCTTGTTTATAGTGATGTCTTTGGTCTTATGCAAACACCTTTTGGGAACGACCTTTACTTTGTGACTTTCATTGATGATTTTTCTAGGCATGGATGGGTGTATCCACTAAAAGAAAAGTTTGAAGTACTTATGTGCTTCGAACAATTTATGACTTTGGCTGAAATCTGTCACCATGTAAAATGGGGACCCTCCATTATGATCGAGGGGGGAATATATGTGTTTTGACTTTAATGCTTTTCTAGCTAAACATGGGATAAAAAATTAGTTTAAAATTTTGTATACACCTCAACAAAATGGAGTTGTTGAAAGGAAGAACATGCCACTCATGGAAATGGCAAGGTGTATGTTCAAGAGTCAGGCTTTACCACATAGTTTGTGGCTTGAGACTCTTATGTGTGCAGCATATGTACTGAACAAGTATCCCACTAAAGAATTGTAGTCTATCACTCCATATGAGGCTTTTTATTGTTGCAAGCCATCTGTTGCTCACTTGCATGTCTTTGGCTGTTTGGTATATGCATTAGTGCCTTAACAACAATGCGAGAAATTGGACAATAAAGGTGTGAAATGTAATTTTGTCAATATAGTTCTAAAAGCAAAGGCTATCGTCTGTATCACCCACATACTAAATGCGTATTGGTTAGCTGTAATGTTGTTTTTCTAGAAGATGTTATTCAGCCATTACTTTCATGTACTAACAAGACATCAGTTAGCTCCAAAGATCTATATGACACCTTGCTGCCTCTTTTTATAGGTGGATAATCTAGTACAAATCCAAATGAGGCAAATTTTGAGCCTTTATAGGTTTCACATGATAATGTAGATCATTGCATTTCTTATGAAAATTTATGTGATTCACTTATTGATGAGAAAAATCATATAGAGGAGGCAAAAACTATTTCTTAATGGCAGGTGTCGACTTTGCGAGATAGCAAATTAGATGCATCTTTGTCATATCATACTCGTTCAGGTTCTCATAGTGCTTCTTTTACATCAGATGGCTATGCTATGGTTGCATCTAGTCTTTGTGATGAGAATGAGCCTCTTTCATTTGGTGAAGCACAAAATTCTAGAAATTGGATGGTTGTTATGCATTAAAAATATAATGCTTTGATGAAAATGGTACCTAGTCTTTATATGATGCTTCCTCGCAAGAAGGCCAATGATACTAAACACAAGATGAAGCATAAACTTGATGGAATAGTTGACAAGTATAAGGTTAGGCTTGTGGCAAAGGGTTATGCTCAAGAAAGAGGCATTGATCTTGATGAGACCTTTGCTCCTACATGCCGAATGACTACTGTTTGTAGCATCTTTGCACTTGGAGCTCATCATGGTTGGAACGTACATCAATTGGACATTAAAACTGAATTTCTAAATCGTGAATTGTATGAAGAAGTGTATGTCTTTTAGCCCCACAGTTTTGTGCTAAAAGGGCATGAAATCAAAGTGCACATGTTGAAAAAGGCATTATATGGTTTGAAGCAAGCACCACATGCTTCGTATGCTACATGCATACCTGATTGCACATGGTTTTGAGAATAGTCGAATTGAGAGCACTTTATATGTTAAGCATGCAAATGATGTGCTTCTAATCATTGTTGTCTATCTTGATGAAATTATCCTTATTGGTACTCATGATAAGCATATTGCTAATTGTAAGGCTTATTTGCATGCCTCATTTGAGATGTAAGATTTGGGGGAATTTGCATCATTATTTGGGCATTCAATTATGCAGGTTGATGGTGGAATAGTTTTGTGTCAAAAAATATATATTGGCACATCATTGCAGCATCTTTGCCTTGAGGACTACAAGCCTATTTCCACTCCTATGGAGACATGTTTAAGATTGAGTCTTCATGATGTTGGAGATGCACTTGGTGTTTTTCTCTATCAATAGGCTATTGGACGCTTGATTTACTTATGCATTATGCGATAGGGTATTTAGTTTGCTATCTCAAAGATGAACAGATTTATGCATTGCCTAGGTTTCAAGCATTGACACGAAGTTAAGTGCATTTTTTGCTACTTGAGTGGTACCCGACTACTTGGATTTTTGCATCCCAAGAATGGATCACTATTACCAGATTTACATGCTTTTTTTTACTCAAACATGGCTAGTTGCTATGACACTCATATGTCCACTAGTGGTTTTTGCTTCATGCTTGGTAGCTCATGCATATCTTGGTTGAGTAAGAAGCAACCTACTATGGCCACTTCTAGTTGTGAGGCTAAGTAGAGGGAATCTAGGAGGTACCATTCTTCATAATAGCATCATATTTTGATTTCATAATAACCATCCAATTTTCTAAAATTTGTGCTTCATAAAAAGAAACAAGCTGTCTCATCATCGAGACTAGAGGCAACCATAACATAGCAATTTGATGCAAAGAAGGCACTATGAGATCCTAAAATAGTACGATCTGACAAAGGTGCATCTAATGTGCTATCTCACAAAGTCTACACTAGCCGTTCAGACATAGTTTTTGCCTCCTCTATATCAGCCCTCGCATCAATAAGTGCATCATGTAAATTTTGCATCAAAAATGAAATGATTTGCATCATCATGTGGAACTTGTAAAGACTAAGAAATTGCCTAATTTGGAACAAGACTTGACTGTCCACCTATAAAATGTGGCAACAAAGTGTCATACACATCTTTGGAGCTAATTGATATCTCTTTAGTACATGAAAGTAATGGCTGAATTGCATCTTTCACAAAAAAAACATCACAACTAACCAAAATGTGTTTGGTCTATGCATGATATAGAAGATAGCCTTGGATTTTAGAATTGTACCCAAAAAAAGTACATTCCTCTAGTTTAGCATCCAATTTCTTGTGTTGTTGTTCAAGCACTAATGCATATGCCAAACAACCAAAGACACATAGTTGAGCAATAAATGGCTTGTGACCATGTCAATGATGGAGTGTTAATCTCCAAAAGAACAAGTTAACCTTGAATTTAGATCACCTCTATATCAAGATCAACTTTAGACTCCACCTAATTTAGAGAATCTTCACCAAATTATCAGAAAATTGATTATTCTGAAAATTTCAGTTTCTTCAGAAAAGTCTGCTACAGATTAGTCACTCATTGACTAATCAATCCTGTAAAGTTTTTGATAAAACTTTGCACAACACTTCGCCTTAAGGTTGCGCAACTTTGCCAAGTTAAATCTCTCAAAAAGATTAAGTACACACTGAGAAATGTGTGAAACATTTTACCTATGTCTGAAAGTGGTTCTCTGCAATGGCGACTTTGACACCTGCAACTTTTTAGCACTGGTTCTCCCAAAGTAAAACCCGTTTGACCAAGATCTTTTAGCCATAGATGGTTTATCTTCCAACTTAGATTTTGAGCCCTCACTTGTGTAAAACTTTACACTGTGGACTGAGCAATGATCATTTCATTGAAGATGAAATGTGCGCCAGATTTCTCGACTGTTAGAACATTCTTACATATGAATGTTCCTAAACAAAATTCTCACAGCCTGATTACAATTAACTTCTCAAATTCTAGCCATAGATAGATTAGCTATGGACTTAGATACGTGCAAAAGGATTTCTCAAAAGATTGAACACAGAAGGAGCAAACAGCAAAATATCGGGCGCAAAAAATTCTCGATTTCTCAGAAAACTTACTTCTAAGTGAGGATGGACAATTCACTCACTTTTCATGTGTCTAATGACACTAGTTTCTCTCTCCCTATTCTCAAATCTTCTTCTGCTCTACTTGCCCGACATTTTCAAACATATTTATAGATGAATATATACAAGTGTATGACTTAAACAAGAGTATAAGTCAGCTAATGTACATATGTGTACATATCTTTGAGTTTTCTGAAAATGTCCTTCCTTCAACCATCTGACTTTGTTTCCTTCTTGACTCCTTGACTTCATTTCTCCATAATCCTTCAATTGATGATTGTCATGCACCAACAGCTCCCCCTCAATCATTAATTGAGGTTCTTTTCTATCTTCTTTACTCCAGCCATATCCTTGAATCTTTGTAGTTTTGGTCCATCTAGACTTTTAGTCATCATATCTGCAACTTGATCTTTTGTGGGAGTGTGTATGACTTCAATCTCTTTCTCAATGACCTTCTCTCTCAGAAAATGATACTGTATTTCAATATGCTTAGTTCTAGCATGAAATACAGGATTAGCTGCCAAGTATAATGAATTCATATTGTCTCCACAAATAATAGGAGTACTCTGAATCACATCAAAAACTTTCAAAAGTGTCTTTAACCATATTACCTCTTTTGCAGCTTCCACCATACCTTTATATTCTGCCTCTGTGGATGACAAAGCAACTGTATGTTGCTTCTTGGAACACCATGAAATCAATTTGTCTCCTACATAGCACAAGTATCCATGTGTTGATCTTCTATCATCCACATTACCTGCCCAATCTGCATCACTATATATCTTGATTCTTGTATCTGAAGTAAACCCATAGTACAACCCTTCTTTGAGTGTACCCTTGATGTACCTAAGTACTCTTTGTCCTGCAATCCAATGTTCCTTTCTAGGACAATGCATGAATTGTGAAAGCACACCAACTGCATATGACAAGTCAGGCCTTGTCAATGTAGCATAAATCAAGCTACCAACCAAACTTTGATAGAGTTTCATATCTCTGAACTCTTCTCCTCCAAACCTAGACAATTTATGGTTCACTTCCAAAGGTGTAGGTGCAACCCTGCAATCTTCCATTTTAAATTTGGTTAGCAAATTTTTAAGATACCTTTCTTGGGTCACATATACTCCATGTTGAGTATAAGAGATCTCCATTCCCAAGAAGAATGATAAGTTCCCCAAATCACTGATTTTGAACTCTTTCTCCATCTGCTTTTTGATCATTTGTATCCCCTTATCATCTGTTCCTGTAAGTATTATGTCATCAACATAAATACACACATAAATAAACCCATCTTCACTTGCTTTGACTAGCAAGCTACTATCTGCCTTTGATGCTTGAAATCCAAGATCATTCAAGAATTTTACAAGCCTATAATTCCAAGCCCTTGGGGCTTGCTTCAACCCATACAAAGCTCTCTTGAGCTTACACACATAATTTGGACTCACTTGATCTTTGAACCCATCTGGTTGCTCCATGTAGACTTCATCTGAAATGTAACCATTCAAGAAAGCATTTTTAACATCTAATTGAGACAACTTCCAACCTTTACAAGCAGCAATTGCTATGAGTGTCCTGATGGTTGTCATCTTTGCCACAGGACTATAGGTCTCATCATAGTCCACTCCATATGTCTGTGCATACCCTTTCACAACAAGTCTAGCTTTGTACCTAGACACACTTCCATCTGCAAATCTCTTAGTCTTGTAAACCCACTTACAACCAATGATTTTCTGACTATTAGGTTTAGGAACCAAATCCCATGTTTGATTCTCTATCAATGCATCATACTCCTCTTGCATAGCATCTTCCCAATTCTTCTTCTCTTTGGCCTCTTCATATGTAGAAGGGTCTTCATCTGCTTTTACCAAATAAGCATAATCTTTAGTAGTCAAGAATGAAGTGTCATAGCTATACCTTGTAGGTTGCCATTTGTGCCTAGATGATCTCCTAACTTCTGCACTTCTTGAGGTCTCTGGTTCATCACATTCTGGATCAAACCTTGGCCTCTCTTCAACTTCAATCTGCACTTCATTACTCTCACTTTCATCAAGTAATTGAATCTTTGCTTTACCTTTCCTTTGTTCCACTACTTCTTCATCATCTGCATGTACATTATATTTACCTGCATACCAAGTACCTTGCTCATCAAATGTAACATCCTTGGATACAATAAATTGCTTTGTGGATGGACTCCACAACCTGTATCCCATTTGCTTATCATCATAACCAATGAATACATACTTCTCTGCCTTAGGCTCCAACTTATGCCTCAATTGAGATGGCACATATGCATATGCCAAGCATCCAAATATTCTGCAATGATCTAAGGTAGGTTTCTTACCCCACCAAGCTTCATATGGTGTCATACTTTGCAAAGCTTTACAAGGCAATCTATTAACCAAATATGTAGCTGTATTAACAGCCTCAGCCCACAAATAATTTGGGCAATTCTTCTCTTTCATCATGGACCTTGCAAATTCAACAAGAGTCCTATTTCTTCTTTCTGCTACCCCATTTTGTTGAGGAGAGTACCTGCAAGTAACTTCTCTCTTTATACCTGCATTCCACAAATAATCATTGAACTCATTTGAAAAATACTCTCCCCCTCCATCTGACCTTAGTCTCTTCAATTTTTGACCTGTAATCCTTTCTGCATATGCATGATAGTGTTTAAATGTATTAAACACTTCTGACTTTTCCTTAATCACATAAATTGTGATCCACCTGGTAGCATCATCAACATATATGACATAATATCTTGAACCATTTATACTAAAGTCCTTTGAAGGACCCCACACATCTGTATGCACCAATTCAAGCCTTTCTGAATACATAAATCCATGCTTGGAATAGGATTGCTTATGAGCCTTACCTAATTGACATGCCTCACATCTGTATGTCATGTGTTGACCTGCAATGTTAGGCATTCCAAGCACTGAATCATTGTTGATCATTTCTTTGATACCTCTTTCATTAAAGTGTCCAAGTCTTTTGTGCCAAAGATCCAATTCTGACACCTTCTGCTCTCCATATGTGAACATAGCATGTCCAACATTTCCTTGTACCTTCAATGTGAAAAGCCTACCTTCTTTCTTTCCTGCAATAACTTGTTTATACCCTTGACTAGGGTCTTCCACATAAACTCCATCATTTGTGAACCTTACCTCATATCCTTTTTCCACAATTTGACCTACACTTATCAAATTCTTTGGAATTGTGGGAACATAAAGTACCTTACTCAGAAGAGTGCTCCCATCCTTAGCTTTGACTGAACCAATTGACTTTACCTTATGCTTTGTATTATCACATGTCTGTACTGTATGATTAATTGCATTATGATCTAGGTCAGTCATCAAAGCAATATTTCCACTCAAATGATTACTACATCCTGAATCAATATAAAACACTCTCATGTCCTCATGTGAAGTTTCACATGTATTCATAATGAGAGTTGAGTCCTCCTTTTGATCTGATGCATATTTGTAGTAGGTGTTATTATAGGATTGACTTTGGAAGTTTCTTCCACCACCTCTTCCAAAAGAATTCCTACCACCTCTACCTCTGAAATTTCCTCTCTGAAATCTACCACCTCTTGCTCTTTGATTAAAGTTCTGATAATTACCATTGTTTTGATTATTATGCCAACAATCATGAGATAGATGATTGGTCTTACCACATATCCAACAAGCTCTTGCATTCTCTTTGTTGTTTCTGCCTCTTCCTCTACTTCTGCCATTTCCTCTTCCTCTTATGAAGTTTGCTTGGTTTGATGTACCTTCTTCTTCACCTGATTGTTGCTTTCCTTTGTTGGCTTTCTTCTTGTCTTTAGAATACATTGCATGACCTGCACTCTTATCAACATCTCCTTTGACATCATTCTCAAAAGTTAGCATATGACCTAACAATTGATTCAAATCAGGAGTAAAGTGATCTAATGAAAGTTCTGTAGATAAAATGAAAGGCTTCCACTTCTCATCTCCTCTTAGCCCTGTGAGTATTTGTCTTACCAATTTGTCTTCTTCAATATCTTCATCCACTGCACCTAAAGAATCTGCAATGTCCTTCATCTTTGTCACATAATCAGAGATTGATTGTGAGGCCTTCTTCTTGAAGGTAGTAAATTCTGCCCATAGTGAAGCTTTTCTTGATTTGGTTGTATTTTGGAAATGCTCTTCCAAAGCATTCCAAATGTCACAAGCACTTTCAAGTCCTCTAATGTGAGGAAGCAAATAGTCATTGACTGCCATGTAGATGATGCTTCTTGCTTGAGCATCCTTCTTCATCCAATTCTTCAAATCTGCAAGCTCCTCCCTAGTTGGAACACTAGGATCTCTGAATTCTGGCTTTTCTTCATCTCCTGTGATGTATCCTATCAGATCTTTGCTCATAAGGTGAGCTTCCATCCTCATAGACCATGCAGGATAGTTCTCTCTATCCAATTTTTCAATTTGGAGACTATCTCCCATCTTTACTTCACCTGTAGCTTCAAATCTTTAACCTTTACAGATAATAAATGTACCTTTACTTCGAATGTTGCTCCTTCTGATCCTTTTGATGCTCTTTGTATGTCTTCCTTTGATCTTTCTTCAACCTTTACCCTTCTGCACCTTCAAAATGTAAAGTTTTGTATTTCTGCAATAGTCGGAGTCTTCTTCACTTCAATTTTGACACAACCTGCTCTGATACCACTGATGGAGAGTGTTAATCTCCAAAAGAACAAGTTAACCTTGAATTTAGATCACCTCTATATCAAGATCAACTTTAGACTCCACCTAATTTAGAGAATCTTCACCAAATTATCAGAAAATTGATTATTCTGAAAATTTCAGCTTCTTCAGAAAAGTCTGCTACAGATTAGTCACTCATTGACTAATCAATCCTGTAAAGTTTTTGATAAAACTTTGCACAACACTTCGCCTTAAGGTTGCGCAACTTTGCCAAGTTAAATCTCTCAAAAAGATTAAGTACACACTGAGAAATGTGTGAAACACTTTACCTATGTCTGAAAGTGCTTCTCTGCAATGGCGACTTTGACACCTGCAACTTTTTAGCACTGGTTCTCCCAAAGTAAAACCCGTTTGACCAAGATCTTTTACCCATAGATGGCTTATCTTCCAACTTAGATTTTGAGCCCTCACTTGTGTAAAACTTTACACTGTGGACTGAGCAATGATCATTTCATTGAAGATGAAATGTGCGCCAGATTTCTCGACTGTTAGAACATTCTTACATATGAATGTTCCTAAACAAAATTCTCACAGCCTGATTACAATTAACTTCTCAAATTCTAGCCATAGATAGATTAGCTATGGACTTAGATACGTGCAAAAGGATTTCTCAAAAGATTGAACACAGAAGGAGCAAACAGCAAAATATCGGGCGCAAAAAAATCTCGATTTCTCAGAAAACTTACTTCTAAGTGAGGATGGACAATTCACTCACTTTTCATGTGTCTAATGACACTAGTTTCTCTCTCCCTATTCTCAAATCTTCTTCTACTCTACTTGCCCGACATTTTCAAACATATTTATAGATGAATATATACAAGTGTATGACTTAAACAAGAGTATAAGTCAGCTAATGTACATATGTGTACATATCTTTGAGTTTTCTGAAAATGTCCTTCCTTCAACCATGTGACTTTGTTTCCTTCTTGACTCCTTGACTTCATTTCTCCATAATCCTTCAATTGATGATTGTCATGCACCAACAGTCAAGCCTCAATTGGAGTGATAGAGTGCAACGCTTTGTGGGACACCTCTGTTGGTGCAAACAAGCCTTAACACTTGGCTTTGATTTGTACCTTGAAGACCTAACATAAAGCTTGGACTATTGTACCCTTGAAAAGATAAAGTTTGAACCCATGAAGGATACATTTGAACCTTAGAAACAGATGCTTAATTGATTGTTACTTTTTACCCAATGTAAAAGTCAATATGACTTAATCAATTATGTAATCACACCTACTAGACTAGAGTCGTGGAAAAAGTAGATGATCTAGTTGAGAGAATATCTCCCTAAGTCTAGTGGAGAGAATCAAGGGAGCTTTAATTTGAATTCAAATTCAAATTCATTCAAAAAACTCCTATAAAAGTCAATGTAAAAGTCGCGGGTCTAGTTACACTCTTCCCGAGGCTAATCCAAGCAAATTAGTGAGTGTGTGAGAGCTACTATTGAGCCTACACCTCTGAGTACCATTGGGCATTACTTTACATGCCAATGGGAATGTACATTTGATAGATTCAATACATATACACATAGTCATTATCTCTGTGTTTTTCTCTGAGTGACTACCTCCAAGTCTGTCAACTTCAACAGGGCATATCTCAAGATCTACTGAACCCAATTTGATGATCCAGGGCTCATTGGAACCAGCTTAAAGCATTCTACAACACTACAAAATTTCAAGTCATTCTATTCAACCAATTGGGAGAAAGCGCTGTCGAAGTGATCACTGGTATATTTCTGTGTTGTTCCTAAAAAGTCGGGGGTGTCTCTGATTTTGCTAAAGATCATGCTCAGTGCATAGTTAGTCATTTGGAGTGATTTAACTTGCTAATGATAGCTTGTTAAGTTAACTTAATACTTCCAGAAGGAATTAAGCCAATTGCAAGTGTGCTGGTCACACTGAGCTTAGGACTGAGCAGGTATCAATACAGGAATAGAAAGTTTTTGGAGTTGTGAAGGTTCAAAATCATCTGTTTTGATTTGGTCATTACTCAATCATTTTGTAAAGCACATATATAGTTTCTTGGTGTCATTTGGAAGCTCAAGGAGTCTCCTAACCATATCTGAAAGAAAAAGAGGGCAGGTGTGAAGCAGGTCTAGCAACACCAGCTTGATCTTCTGATTGTACCCAGCCATCACATCCAACAGTGGTATCAGAGCAAACAAGGTAATCATGGGTGATGGTTTCCCTTCCTTTATTGAAAAATTGGATAGGAATAACTACCAGGCATGGTCATTAAGAATGAAGACCTATCTACAAGGGAGAAGCTTGTATGGATACATATCAGGAGATGAGGAGTTGCCCTCATTCAAAACTAGAGGCCTACCTACAAAGGATGAGCATGAGAGACTTAATCAATGGTGTGCTAAAGATGCTTTGGCAAGGTCATATCTTCTAAACTCTATCTCTGATTTCCTTCTACCTCATGTTAGGAACTGTAAGACTTCCCAAGAGACTTGGGAAACCTTGTCAACATACTTCTCATCAAGCACAAGAGCCAGAAAGAATCAACTATGGATTGAGTTTACAACTCTCAGGAAGCAATCAAAACAATGTGTCTCAGATTTTGTCACCAAAGTCAAAGACATTGCAGATCAACTTGCAAGTGTTGGAGAAGAAATTGAAGAAGAGCAAATAGTCAGACAAGTGATCAATGGACTCAAAGCAGATGACAAGTGGGAGAGCTTTACCACTGCAATGGACTTGTACATGGACATCCAAGCACCTGATCTAACCACTCTGATTGGACAACTCTTTACACATGAAGCAAAGATCACAAAGAATGGAGAGCAATCAAAAGGTAACAATCCCTCTGCCCTATATACAGATAAGAAGTCTAAAGACAAGGGTAAAAGTAAGAAAGTTGATGAAGAAGGATCCACCTCCCAAGCAAACTATGCAGGGAGAGGTAGATCATCTAGAGGTAGGGGCAGAGGAGGTAAGTCAGGTAGGGGGAGACCCTATAATCAATCTCCATGCAATATTTGTGGCTTGTCTAACCATACTACAGATGAATGCTACAAGAACTACAAGAATCAAAGAGGAAGAGGTCACCAAAGAGGAGGATACTCTCAAGGTAGAGGCAGATTCAATCAATCTCAAGGCTACCATGGTTACAACAATAATTTCAACAATAACTACAACAATAGCTACAATCACAATGGTAATTATCAAGGAGGATACAGAAACAGAAAGGATTACAACAATTATGCAGAGGATCAAGATGATTCCTTGTTGATTATGAACATGACATCTAAATCAGGTATCAATGATGATCATTTATTCTATATTGACTCAGGTTGTTCTAATCATGTAGCTGGGAATGTTGCCTTACTCTCTGATTTGGAAGAACCTAAAGGCAAGCACCAAGTGCAGACAGGTGATGACACTAAACACTCAGTGGTTAAAGTAGGTAATGTCAAAACAAGTGATGGTAATCAGAATTTGCTAAGTAGAGTATTGTATGTTCCAACAATCACCAAGAATCTGATGAGTGTAGGTCAGATTGTTGAAAAAGGTCTACAGGTCAGGTTCACTCAACATGGTGCTTATGTGGAGGATCCAAGACATGGATTCAGAAGGATAGCCAAGGGAGAGAAATCAGGTAGACTATTTACCTTTGAACTTGAAGATACTAAGAACATTGCCTTGTACAACTATAAGGACCAAACCCTATCAGAATTGGAGATGTGGCAGAAGAGATTGGGTCACATTGGAGAAAGGACAATAAAGCAAATGAGTAGAGATCAATGTGTGCTTGGGATACCTAATGTATCCAAGCAACACATGATATACAAATGTGGGGCTTGTCAGTTTGGTAAGTCACACAGATTGCCATATACCAAAAAGGGTTTTATTCATGAAGACTACTTGGAATTGGTGCATACAGATGTGTGGGGACCAAGCAAGGAGCCATCCATATCTGGGTCAAGGTACTATGTATCTTTTATAGATGATTATAGCAGATGGACTGTCTTGTACTTCATGAAACATAAAGATGTGTTGGTGCATATCAAGCCTCAACACTTGGCTTGGACCCTTGAAGGATGATTTTTCATAAAGCTTGGAACATGGAGTTTCAACTTGGATTTATTTTATTTGAAGAAAGAACCATAGGAACTAAAGTCTATGAGTTTTTAACTCTTCACTCATTGTAAAAGTCAATATGACTTGGCATGATTTGTGTAATCAAACCGACTTGTAAAAGTCGTGGAAATTGATTGATAAATTTGATTGAGAGGTAGAGAGAATATCTCCACATATGTAGAGGAGGTGAATGATTGAAGGAATATCTCAATCAACAAACTTTTAGGTACATGATTGTAGGAAAGTGACAGCCAATCATCAATCAATCTTTACAAAGAAAAGAAAAAACTCGCGGGTCACTACTTCTTCAGTCCACCACCTTTTTTGACACAACTCCCGAGGCAGAAATCCCTTGTAATTCTATGTGTGTTTGAGCTAAGCCATAGCCAACACCTTATCATCTCAATTAGCCTTGCTTATCAAGCTAATGAGATTGTAAAATCATTCATATCAATAGAACATATACATTTTGTACTTCTGTCTTTTCTCTGTATCATCATCTCCAAGTCAGTCAACTTCAGAAAGGCATATCTCAAGATTTACTGAACCAAATTCAATGATTCAAAGCTTGTTGGAATCAGCTGAAGGTCTTCTACAACACTACAAAGTTTGAAGAACTTTCATTCAGCCAATTTTGAGAAAAGTCAATCGAAGCAGTCACTGGTATTTCTGTGTGTAGCTCCTAAAATGTCGGGATCATCTCTGATTTTGCTAAAGATAATTCTCAATGCATAGTTTGTCAATTGAAGTGATTTAACTTGCAATCAATAGCTTGTTAAGTTAATTTAATACCCTCAAAAGGAATTTGGCCAATTGTAAGTGTGCTGGACACACTGAGCATTAGACTGAGCAGGTGTGAAGACAAATTTAGCAAGATTTTTCAGATTTTTGAAGTCTCAATCATCTGTTTTGATTTGATCATTGCTCAAAGAGTTTACAAAGTACATATGTGATTTCTTTGCATCATTTGAGATCTAAACAAGTCTACAACACATATCTGAAGCAAAGGGTGGCTGGAGTCAAGCAGGTTTAGCAGCTCCAACTCCATCTTCTGAGTGTCTCCTACCATCACCTCTTACAGTGGTATCAGAGCAAAACAAATAAGGTAATCATGGGTGATGGTTTCCCTTCTTTTATTGACAAATTAGACAGGAACAATTACCAAGCATGGTCTCTGAGAATGAAGACCTATCTACAAGGAAGAAGTCTGTTTGGATTCATATCAGGAGATGAAGAGCTACCTACATTCAAAGCTAGAGGTCTACCCACCAAGGATGAGCAAGAGAGACTCAATCAATGGTGTGCAAAAGATGCCTTGGCAAGGTCATATCTTCTAAACTCTATCTCTGATTTCCTTTTACCACATATAAGGAATTGTAAGACTTCCCAAGAGACTTGGGAAACCTTGTCCAATTATTTCTCTTCCAACACAAGGGCTAGGAAGAATCAACTCTGGATAGAGTTTACAACCATGAGGAAGCAGCCCAAGCAATCAGTCTCAGAGTATGTGACAAAGATCAAAGATGTGGCAGACCAACTAGCAAGCATTGGAGAAGAAATTGAAGAGGAGCAAATAGTCACGCAAGTGACAAATGGACTCAAAGCAGATGACAAGTGGGAGAGTTTCACCACTGCAATGGACTTATACATGGATATGCATACCCCTGATCTTACAACTCTTATGGGCCAACTCTTCACACATGAAGCCAAGTTTACAAAATCAGGAGAATCAAAAGGTAACAATTCCTCTGCTCTTTATACTGATAAGAAGTCTAAGGATAAGGGTAAAGGTAAAAAGCTTGATGAAGAAGGATCTACCTCTCAAGCAAACTTTACAGGGAGAGGTAGATCTTCAAGAGGAAGAGGCAGAGGAGGTAAGTCAGGTAGGGGGAGACCCTACAACTCATCACCTTGCAATATATGTGGTTTGTCTAACCATACTACAGATGAGTGCTACAAAAACTACAAGAACCAAAGAGGAAGAGGTTACCAAAGAGGAGGCTACTCTCAAGGAAGAGGCAGATTCAATCAACATCACCAAGGCTACAATGGATACAACAACCAATATAACAACAACTACAATCACAACAACAATGGTGGATACAGAAATAGAAGGGATTACAACAATTACACAGAGGAGCAAGATGACTCCTTACTGATTATGAATATGACCTCCAAGGAAAGTACAAATGATGACAACTTATTTTATATTGATTCAGGTTGCTCTAACCATGTAGCTGGAAATGTTGCATTGCTCTCTGATTTGGAAGAACCTAAAGGAAAGCATCAGGTACAAACAGGTGATGACACTAAACACTCTGTTATAAAAGTTGGTAATGTGAAGACATGTGATGGCAAACAGAATCTTCTAAGTAGAGTACTCTATGTACCTACAATCACCAAAAATCTTATGAGTGTTGGTCAGATTGTAGAGAAGGGATTGCAGGTCAGATTCACACAACATGGAGTTTATGTGGAGGACCCAAAGAATAGTTTCAAGAGGATAGCAAAGGGAGAAAAATCAGGTAGGTTATTTACCTTTGAGCTTAAAGATACAAAAAATATTGCTTTGTTCAACTACAAGGATCAAACCTTATCAGAATTAGAGATTTGGCACAAAAGACTTGGACACATAGGTGAGAGAACCATCAAGCAAATGTGCAGGGATCAATGTGTGCTTGGGATACCTAATGTATCCAAGCAACACATGATATATAAGTGTGAAGCATGTCAATTTGGTAAGTCACACAGGTTGCCTTATTCAAAGAGAGGATTCATGCACCAAGACTATCTAGACTTGGTACACACAGATGTTTGGGGACCTAGCAAGGACCCTTCAATATCAGGATCAAGGTACTATGTATCTTTTATTGATGACTATAGCAGGTGGACAATTTTATACTTTATGAAGGGTAAAGATGAAGTATTTAATTGTTTCAAAAAGTATCTTGCACTTGTTGAAAACCAGACAGGTAGAAGACTAAAGAAGTTAAGGTCAGATGGTGGAGGAGAGTATTTCTCCAATGACTTTGAAGAATTCTTGCAGGAAAAAGGCATCAAAAGGGAGATTACAACCAGATACTCACCTGAACAAAATGGTGTGGCAGAAAGAAGAAATAGACTTATTGTGGAAACAGCTAGGGCTATGCTCAATGAGAAGAAGCTACCAAATTATTTATGGGCAGAAGGAGTTTCTACTGCAACCTATCTCATAAACAGATTTCCATCCAAAACACTTAATGGTATGACACCCTATGAGGTTTGGCATGGTAAGAGACCATCTCTGGATCATTGTAAAATTTTTGGTTGCATAGCATATGTGCATATACCCTCACAGGTAAGAGGGAAATTAGACCCTAAAGCTGAAAAGTGTATCTTCATTGGTTATGATTTGAACCAGAAAGGGTACAGATTCTATAACCCCACAAACAAAGGCTTCAAGGTAAGTAGAGATGTCATCTTTGATGAGAATGATTCATGGTATGAAAATGAGTGCAGGAAGGTAAGTCTACCATATGATATAGATGAAGACTTTCCAAAGCTAATCAAGCAGGAATCAATCAAAGAAAAAGATTCAGAATCAGATGATGAAGACTCCATCAATCTTGAGGAGTTCAAAGCTTGGAAATCAAAAGGAAAGCTAAAGATGAAGGATATTCCAGAATCTTCAACTCAGGCTATGAGGAGGTCTCAAAGAGAAAGTAAGAAGCCAATTAGGTATGGTTATGATACTTCTCTTGTTACAAAGCATTCAGTATATCTTGCAAAGGATCTCTTGAGTGAAGAACCAGGTACCTATGAGGAAGCAATCAAAAAACCAGAATGGAAGGAAGCAATGGATGAAGAAATGGAAGCTCTTGAGGAGAGTGATACTTGGGACTTAGTACCCAAGAAAGAATCCATGAAGGTGATAGGATCCAGATGGATCTACAAGGTAAAGAGGAATTCAGATGGAACCATAAATAGGTATAAAGCCAGGTTGGTAGCCAAGGGTTTTGCACAAACCCAAGGCATAGATTATGAGGAAACATTTTCTCCTGTGGCCAAGATGCCAACTATCAGAGTTATGGTGAGTGTAGCTGCATCCAAGAATTGGAACATGTACCAATTGGATGTGAAGAATGCATTTCTGAATGGATGGATTTCAGAGGAAGTCTACATGTCACAACCACCTGGATATGAAGACCCAATTAAGGTAAATCATGTTTGCAAATTGAAGAAAGCTCTATATGGTTTGAAGCAGGCACCTAGAGCATGGAATTACAGATTGACCACCTACCTACAAGACCAAGGATTTGTAATGAGTAAAGCAGATACATCTTTGTTCATCAAAAAGACAAATTCAGAGGTAATCTATTTGTGTGTCTATGTTGATGACATCATTGTTACAGGGAATGATGTTCAAGGAATCAGACATATCAAGGCACAAATGATGAAGGAATTCAAGATCAATGATCTTGGATTATTAAAATATTTCTTGGGACTTGAGTTGATTTATACAGATACAGGTATATATATTACCCAAAAGAAGTATATTCAGGATATGGTCAAAAAATTTGGTTTGCAGGAAGCTAAATTATCAAGTATTCCAATGGAAGTCAATCACAAGCTCAGTACACATGAAGGAGAAGAAATCAAGGACATTACAGGTTACCAAAGCATGGTAGGAAGTCTCAACTATGCTACCTTGACAAGACTTGATATATCTTATGGTGTTAGTGTACTTAGCCAATACATGCACAAACCTAGGACACCTCATCTTGAGGCAGCTAAAAAGATCATTAAATATCTCAAGGGAACTCTGAACCATGGTTTGTATTATCCATATACATCAGACATTGACCTTAAGGTTTACTCAGATGCAGATTGGGCAGGTTGCAAGGATGACAGGAGAAGCACCTCAGGGTATATTTGTTTTGCAGGTGATAAAGCCATTTCTTGGTCATCCAAGAAACAGCCTACAGTAGCCTTATCATCTACTGAGGCAGAGTACAGAGGTTTGGCAATTGCTACCCAAGAAGCAATTTGGTTGAAGCTACTATATTCAGAGCTAGGACTATTCACAAGGTCACCAACCATATTTGGTGATAACACAAGTTCTTTACACCTTGCAGCTAATCCTGTTTATCATGCTAGAACAAAACACATAGAAGTTCATTACCACTATGTGAGGGAAAAATTGATTAGCAAAGAGATTGAATTAAGTTATGTTTCTACTCATTCTCAATGTGCAGATTTGCTTACAAAAGCATTGGATGGAAGTAAACTATGCAGGTTTAAATCCATGATTGGATTACAGGACATCATTGAAGACCAAAGATGAAGACTCAAGCAAGTGTTTGGCTTGAGGGGGAGCTGTTGGTGCATATCAAGCCTCAACACTTGGCTTGGACCCTTGAAGGATGATTTTTCATAAAGCTTGGAACATGGAGTTTCAACTTGGATTTATTTTATTTGAAGAAAGAACCATAGGAACTAAAGTCTATGAGTTTTTAACTCTTCACTCATTGTAAAAGTCAATATGACTTGGCATGATTTGTGTAATCAAACCGACTTGTAAAAGTCGTGGAAATTGATTGATAAATTTGATTGAGAGGTAGAGAGAATATCTCCACATATGTAGAGGAGGTGAATGATTGAAGGAATATCTCAATCAACAAACTTTTAGGTACATGATTGTAGGAAAGTGACAGCCAATCATCAATCAATCTTTACAAAGAAAAGAAAAAACTCGCGGGTCACTACTTCTTCAGTCCACCACCTTTTTTGACACAACTCCCGAGGCAGAAATCCCTTGTAATTCTATGTGTGTTTGAGCTAAGCCATAGCCAAAACCTTATCATCTCAATTAGCCTTGCTTATCAAGCTAATGAGATTGTAAAATCATTCATATCAATAGAACATATACATTTTGTACTTCTGTCTTTTCTCTGTATCATCATCTCCAAGTCAGTCAACTTCAGAAAGGCATATCTCAAGATTTACTGAACCAAATTCAATGATTCAAAGCTTGTTGGAATCAGCTCAAGGTCTTCTACAACACTACAAAGTTTGAAGAACTTTCATTCAGCCAATTGTGAGAAAAGTCAATCGAAGCAGTCACTGGTATTTCTGTGTGTAGCTCCTAAAATGTCGGGATCATCTCTGATTTTGCTAAAGATAATTCTCAATGCATAGTTTGTCAATTGAAGTGATTTAACTTGCAATCAATAGCTTGTTAAGTTAATTTAATACCCTCAAAAGGAATTTGGCCAATTGTAAGTGTGCTGGACACACTGAGCATTAGACTGAGCAGGTGTGAAGACAAATTTAGCAAGATTTTTCAGATTTTTGAAGTCTCAATCATCTGTTTTGATTTGATCATTGCTCAAAGAGTTTACAAAGTACATATGTGATTTCTTTGCATCATTTGAGATCTAAACAAGTCTACAACACATATCTGAAGCAAAGGGTGGCTGGAGTCAAGCAGGTTTAGCAGCTCCAACTCCATCTTCTGAGTGTCTCCTACCATCACCTCTTACAAGATGAAGTATTTAATTGTTTCAAAAAGTATCTTGCATTAGTAGAGAATCAAACAGGTAGACATTTGAAGAGATTAAGGTCTGATGGTGGTGGAGAATACTTCTCCAATGATTTTGAAGAATTCTTGCAGGAAAGAGGCATCAAGAGGGAGATTACCACAAGGTACTCACCTGAACAAAATGGGGTAGCTGAAAGAAGGAATAGACTCATTGTGGAGACAGCTAGGTCTATGCTTAATGAGAAGAAACTACCAAATTATCTTTGGGCAGAGAGTGTATCTACTGCCACATACTTAATCAACAGGTTGCCATCAAAGACACTTGATGGAATGACACCCTATGAGGCTTGGCATGGTAAGAGACCATCTCTGGATCATTGCAAGATCTTTGGGTGTGTTGCATATGTGCATATTCCCTCACAGGTAAGGGGAAAGCTAGACCCTAAGGCTGAAAAGTGTATCTTTATTGGTTATGATTTGAATCAGAAAGGATACAGGTTCTATAACCCCTCAAACAAAGGCTTCAAGGTAAGCAGAGATGTAATCTTTGATGAAAATGATTCATGGTATGATAATGAGTACAGGAAAGTTAGCCTACCTTATGATATAGAAGAAGACTTTCCAAAGCTTGTCAGGCAAGAACCAACTCAGAATGAAGACACAAGCTCAGATGATGAAGACACCATCAACATTGAAGAATTCAAAGCTTGGAAATCCAAAGGGAAGATGAAGATGAAGCAACTTGAACACAATCCAGAATCCTCAACTCAGGCTATGAGGAGATCTTCAAGGGAAAAGAAGAAACCTATTAGGTATGGGTATGATACTTCACTTGTAACCAAACACTCTGTATATCTTGCAAAGGATATCTTAAGTGAAGAACCAGGTACATTTGAGGAAGCTATTACTAAACCAGAATGGAAGGAAGCAATGGATGAAGAAATGGAGGCTCTCAAGGAGAGTGATACTTGGGACTTGGTACCCAAGAAGGACTCCATGAAGGTGATAGGATCCAGATGGATCTACAAACTCAAAAGGAACTCAGATGGTACAATAAGCAGGTACAAAGCTAGGTTGGTAGCCAAGGGTTTTGCACAAACCCAAGGCATTGATTATGAGGAGACATTTTCTCCTGTGGCAAAGATGCCAACTATCAGAATTATGGTGAGTGTAGCTGCATCCAAGAATTGGAACATGTACCAATTGGATGTAAAGAATGCATTCTTGAATGGATGGATATCTGAAGAGGTCTACATGTCACAACCACCTGGCTATGAGGATCCCAATAAGGTAAATCATGTTTGCAAATTGAATAAGGCTCTGTATGGATTGAAGTAGGCACCTAGAGCATGGAATTACAGGTTGACAACCTATCTCTTGGATCAAGGATTTGTGATGAGTAAAGCAGATACTTCATTGTTTATAAAGAAGAACAATTCAGAGGTAATATACTTGTGTGTCTATGTTGATGACATCATTATTACAGGAAATGATGTTCAAGGAATTAGACACATCAAAAGTCAAATGATGAAGGAATTCAAGATCAATGATCTTGGGTTATTGAAGTACTTCCTAGGGCTTGAATTGGTCTACACAAACTCAGGTATATTCATTACTCAGAAGAAGTACATTCAGGACATGGTCAAGAAGTTTAATTTGCAGGAAGCTAAAATCTCAAACATTCCTATGGAGGTCAATCACAAACTCAGTGCACATGAAGGAGAAGAACTCAAGGATATTACAGGTTACCAAAGTTTGGTAGGTAGTCTTAATTATGCTACCTTAACTAGGATTGATATATCATATGGTGTTAGTGTACTTAGTCAATTTATGCATAAGCCAAGAGTACCACATTTGGAGGCAGCCAAGAAGATAGTAAAGTACCTAAAGGGAACACAAAATCATGGTTTGTATTATCCATATTCATCAGACATTGACATCAAGGTATACTCAGATGCAGATTGGGCAGGTTGTAAGGATGACAGGAGGAGTACATCTGGTTACATATGCTTTGCAGGTGATAAACCAATTTCTTGGTCATCCAAGAAACAACCCACAGTAGCCCTATCATCTACTAAGGTAGAGTACAGAGGGCTAGCCAATGCTACACAAGAAGCAATATGGTTGAAGCTACTCTATTCAGAATTGGGCCTATACACAAGGTCTCCTATCATATTTGGTGATAATACAAGTTCACTTCATCTAGCTGCTAATCCTGTGTATCATGCTAGGACAAAGCACATAGAGGTTCATTACCACTATGTGAGGGAGAAATTACTTAGCAAGGAAATCCAATTATCATATGTGTCCACTAATATTCAATGTGCAGATTTGCTTACAAAAGCCTTGGATGGGAGCAAGCTATGCAGGTTTAAATCCATGATTGGATTACAGGATATCATTGAAGACTAAAGATGAAGACTCAAGCAAGTGTTTGGCTTGAGGGGGAGCTGTTGGTGCAAACAAGCCTTAACACTTGGCTTTGATTTGTACCTTGAAGACCTAACATAAAGCTTGGAATATTGTACCCTTGAAAAGATAAAGTTTGAACCCATGAAGGATACATTTGAACCTTAGAAACAGATGCTTAATTGATTGTTACTTTTTACCCAATGTAAAAGTCAATATGACTTAATCAATTATGTAATCACACCTACTAGACTAGAGTCGTGGAAAAAGTAGATGATCTAGTTGAGAGAATATCTCCCTAAGTCTAGTGGAGAGAATCAAGGGAGCTTTAATTTGAATTCAAATTCAAATTCATTCAAAAAACTCCTATAAAAGTCAATGTAAAAGTCGCGGGTCTAGTTACACTCTTCCCGAGGCTAATCCAAGCAAATTAGTGAGTGTGTGAGAGCTACTATTGAGCCTACACCTCTGAGTACCATTGGGCATTACTTTACATGCCAATGGGAATGTACATTTGATAGATTCAATACATATACACATAGTCATTATCTCTGTGTTTTTCTCTGAGTGACTACCTCCAAGTCTGTCAACTTCAACAGGGCATATCTCAAGATCTACTGAACCAAATTTGATGATCCAGGGCTCATTGGAACCAGCTTAAAGCATTCTACAACACTACAAAATTTCAAGTCATTCTATTCAACCAATTGGGAGAAAGCGCTGTCGAAGTGATCACTGGTATATTTCTGTGTTGTTCCTAAAAAGTCGGGGGTGTCTCTGATTTTGCTAAAGATCATGCTCAGTGCATAGTTAGTCATTTGGAGTGATTTAACTTGCTAATGATAGCTTGTTAAGTTAATTTAATACTTCCAGAAGGAATTAAGCCAATTGCAAGTGTGCTGGTCACACTGAGCTTAGGACTGAGCAGGTATCAATACAGGAATAGAAAGTTTTTGGAGTTGTGAAGGTTCAAAATCATCTGTTTTGATTTGGTCATTACTCAATCATTTTGTAAAGCACATATATAGTTTCTTGGGGTCATTTGGAAGCTCAAGGAGTCTCCTAACCATATCTGAAAGAAAAAGAGGGCAGGTGTGAAGCAGGTCTAGCAACACCAGCTTGATCTTCTGATTGTACCCAGCCATCACATCCAACAACCTCTTAAGTATATGTTGCACACATAATGGCCTCAAGCCAAAAGCTATGTAGTAAAGACTAACTTTTGACCATACACCTCACCATTTCCATGAGTGACATGTTCTTCCTTTTAGAAACTCCATTCTCTTGATGTGTAAATTCCACTATAGGTTGATGTTTCATCCCATGTTCAACCAAAAATGCATTAAAATCAGAAGACATGTATTCCCCCCTCGATTAGAATGGAGGGTGTTATCGATGGAGCAGGTCAACTACCGATTAAATCACACACGTAGACTACTTCAAAAGAAGTCATGTGAATCACGTCTACACTTTGCTTGGCATACTCTAGACTTAGAAGAAGGACATTAGTAATAAAGTCTTTATTTACATCAAGTTCATTTGCTAATGGATTATTTGTGTTTGAGAGAAAGATATAACTTTAGACTTTGATTTTTCCTTTGAATTCATACTTACATCCATCTTTACTCAATGCCAATCACAAAGATATGAAAATTTTTTACTTCATTTGTTTTGTTCAACGATTTGCAAACAAAATTTAATTTGAATAAATGTAATCACTTTTGACACATCAATGCAAGGTGAAATTTATATAATTTACAAAGAAAATAAACCTAAAATTCAAATCTAAATCTTAAAAAAAAACCATTCAATTTTTTGATGAAGAAAATCAAACAAAGAGTTGTTGTAGATCATATGGAATTCAGCATCAGACTTCATAACAGAGTGTAGCCAGATGAAAGTTCTCATGTCACATCCATCAAAACTTCATCGTCATATTGAATAGCCTATGGTCAGAATCACAAGGTGTTGAGGACACGGACAGATACTGAAGCTAGTGTTAGAGAATCACGAAGAATAAATCAGCAGTGTCAAAAGATGTTGATAAAGAAAATGGTGATGATCATAAAAGTTATCATAGCAAAGAAATTATGGTGTCAATGAAATTGGTTCAAAATTTCCACAAGTCATAGTTGGAGTCGAGAAGAGTATTGCATTCATCTTTCACAATTTCGCATGATGCTCATCTCATAAACTTCAAAGGATTGGCAGAGAAGTGATGAAGTAGGTGTTGTGGATCTATAGGAGGAGTTCAAATTGAAGTGTAAGGTATATTAAAACTGGCATGCATCAGGTGTCGAATTTAGGTTAAAAGTCATCACAATGTTGACTAAGCTCAGATCACCAATTTTTTCATCACTCGTTGTAATGACATCAGAATGTCAAGCTAAATTATCAACAGATCATCAAAGAATGGGGTAGACAGAGGAGCATCAAAGAATATTTGTCATCATGAAATCAGCACGTCATCATAGATAGTCATGGTCGAATGATTTCAACGTTAGAGAACATTGATTTCATCGCCATAGGTAGATATGGTAGAGTATGGCATCGAGCTTAATCATTCCTTAGAGCTTGAGAATTCATCAGCTATGACAGAGCGTGGTTGGAGTAATTTTACTACATAAGAGCTTAATCAAATGTAGCAGAAGATCATGTGCAATCCGATCCCCAAACTCCCCCCAGGTCACCATGCTTTTATAATCATTAAACTATATTATTTGTGTTAATCTCCCCAAAAGTCTATTGTGATCATGAAAAGTACATTCTCTAAGTTTTTTTGATTCGTAGAGAAAAAATAGTGGTCCCTATTTATATTATTTAGAGGTAAAAGCATCTATATTTCTTTGGCAATATGCCAAGGGTTCTAGCAATCACAGTAGTTTTAAAGCCATACATGGACACACACATATACATATTATTTTGAATTAGGAATCAATGTTGAGTCATATAAGAACAATGGCATTTGACTCACAATCATACACACATGCATATGAGCATACACATACACATACTATTGTGAAGTAAGAGTTTATGTTGAACGAGAGAATCACATAAGTTTTAAAATTATACACATACACACAATATTGACTCACACAATTAGAATAGTCTTTAACTAACAATCATACAAACATGCATACACAATACGCATACACATACTATAATGAAGTAAAAATCAATGTTGAGTCACAAAATCACAATATTCTTTAACTCAAAGTCATAGACACACATACACATAGGATTGTGAAGTAAGAATCAATGTTGAGTAAAAAAATCACAGCATTATTTAACTCCCAATCATACACACACATACACACACTATTGTGAAGTAATAATCAATGTTACGTCATACAATCAAAATATTTTATGAATCACAATCATACATGCACATACATATACTATTCTAAAATAAGATTCAATGTCGACTAAGACAATCACAATAGCTTTTAACTCACAATCATATACACATGCATGGATTCATACACATACACATACTATTGTGAAGTAATTTGATTCATAGAGTCACAATAGTTTTTGTTGGAGTTTGAGGTTTATGGAAGCATGAGAATAACACAACAAAGAAGAAGAAGAAGTTTGGAGCACAACACACAATACTGAATGTATTACCACTAGAATGTACAAAGATAAGTAACCCATTAGGGCTATAGGCATATATACAAGCCGGGGGGAAAAAAACTCCTAAAGAGGGAAAAAAGTGCCCCAATGATCCTAGAGTGTTCACACACATCACTACCTAAATATATCAACAAATCCCCCTTGGGAGTGATGCGGTGAATGAGGAGCTAGCAGTCATGTATAAGGAAGCGCCAAGCTATGTGGAATCAGTCCACAAAAGGAAGTAAGCCCAAAGCTTGGCGAAAAGCTTCAAACTTCTCCCTAGGCAGAGCCTTCCTGAAAAGGTCTGCAATGTTCTCCTGTGTGGGCACATATGCAAAGCTGATCTCTCCAGTAGAGAACCTCTCCCTAACATAATGATAGTGCACCTCAATGTGCTTAGTGCGAGCATGGAACACAAGGTTCCTTGCAACTACCAATGGGCTCTAACTATCATTGAATATAGTGGTGGCAAAAGACTGACCATCACCCAAATCAACCATAAGGCATCTCAGCCACACACACTCAACAATCACTATGCAAGCTACCCTATACTCAGGCTCACAACTAGAAGTGGCCATAGTAGGCTACTTCTTGCTCAACCAGGATATGCATGAGCCACCAATCATGAAGGAAGAACCACTCGTGGACACAAGAGTGTCATAGCAATGAGCCCAGGCAGAGTAAAAAAAAAAACATGTTAATCTAGCGGTAGTGATCCCCCCTTGGGATAAAACAATCCAAATAGCCAGGTACCACTTGTTGATATATTTAGGTAGTGATGTGTGTGAACACTCTAGGACCATCGGGGCACTTTTTTCCCTCTTTAGGAGGTTTTTTTCCCCCGGCTTGTATATACGCCTATTGCCCTAATGGGCTACTTATCTTTGTACATTCTCTAGTAATACATTCAGTATTGTGTGTTGTGCTCCAAGCTTCTTCTTCTTTCTTGTGCTATTTGCGTGCTTCTGCAGACGTCTAACTCTAACAATTGGTATCAGAGTAGGTCGTCGCTTCATCTAAGGCGCCGTCGACACTCCTCCATTTGCAGTCTCAGAATCGCACGAATTTTGGTGAGCATACTCAGCGTGTTTCCGAGCTCGTTTCGACCTTCGAATGCACTATTGCAGCGCTTGTGCAGGCTATTTCAGCTTTTTGTGCCAAAGGTATATACCAGTTTCTGTTCGCCAATTTAAGCGTCTCAAAGTCTGCTACAGGTCTAGCAGAACTCATGTGGGCAGTTCTGTTCAACTTTTTGAGATACAGTCAATTTTCTGCATCAAGGTATTTTATTCATCGGCCATGGTTGAAAGCAGTGATGTATTCCGTATGTTGGCTGTTGAGGATAAGTTGGATGGTACCAACTACCCATTATGGGCTTATATGATGCGACATGTATTGGTTGCAAAAATATTGTGGAACATTGTGCAGGGTGTTGAAAGACGTCATGTTACACTTGTAACAAGAGGTACTACAAATACAGGTGCTGGAGCTGATGAAGATGGTGTCGAAGATGATATTCCGTAGATTCCTGTTCGTGCTGATGTTTCTGCTACACCTATTGTAGAGCAGATTCATTGGGATGGTAGAGATGCCCACGCACATGCATTGATAGCTTTGTCTGTCAAACATGCCATTATTCCTCACATTCGCTCTTGCAGAACAACTAAGGATGCTTGGGATACACTTACCACATTGTACCAAGCTAGGAATGAGGCTCGTGTTGCTTACCTCCGAAAACAGTTGGAGAGTGAGCACATGAATGAAGGTGATACAATGGACAGTTTCCTAACGAAGATCAAATACTTGAAGGAACAGTTGATTTTTGCTGATGAGGTTATACCAGATAGCTCACTTGTGCAGACCGTTCTGAATGGTCTTCCTGATTCATATCAGAGTTTTGCTTCTACTCTTCGGTTGATGATGAAAGACAATCCAAATGCCTTATCATTTGAGGAGTTAGTCTCTGTTCTGTTGCAGGAAGACCAGTCCAGGCAAAACAGGTCCATTATGCGAGTTGCAGATCAAGCTTTCCTAGCTAGTCAGAAGGGCAAAGGAAAATGGAGCTCTTCAACTAGTAAGCAGAAATCTGCTAATTCTACATATTCGAAGAAGGAAGATAAAGATGAGAAGAAATCAGAAAAGCAAAATTTTTTTTGTAAGTACTGTAAAGGGAATGATCATATCATAAAGAACTGTCCAAAACTGGCTGCTAAAGAGGCAAAGAAGAAAGAGGCTGGAATGGTTGTTGCAGAGGCCTCTACACCAAAAACAGAGTCTACAAATCTTGTGCAGGAAGAAGAATGGGCGTTTACTACTGTCTGCAGTTTTGACCCATCTTCTGATGAGCAGTGCATGTCTGTAGTAGACTCAGATGTTTGGTATTTTGACAGTGGGGCAACCAAACATATTATCTCGCAGCGCAGTTTCTTCTCTTCACTTGAGCCTGCCCCTACAGGGAATACTATTATATGCGCCAACAACTCCTCTTATCCTGTTATGGGAGTTGGTAAGATCATTTTGACTACTGCTGATGGTAGTTCTTTCACTTTGTCAGATGCTTTATTTGTGCCAGGGATAAAAAAGAACCTATTATCAGTTTCTACATTAGCCAAGATTGGCTTGGTTGTGAAATTGTTGATGACAGGTGTACAGTTCATGATCTCTCAAATGGCGATGTCATTATTGCTTTTGGCATTTTATGTCGTGGGCTGTATAAGCTCATAGACTATGAAAGATCTGTTAATGATTTGGCATGTGCAGTTCATGATTCTCAAGCTATGTCAGATGCAAAGCTTTGGCATGCACGCTTTGGTCATCTGAATTTTGTTAGTTTGCTACGCCTGTAGAAATCTGATATGGTGTCTTCTTTGCCCAAGCTGGAGGCACCTGGAAAACATGTATGTGAAGGCTGTATTTTGGGCAAAATGCAGCGTTCCTCCTTTCCAAAAGATGGTTCAGTTCAGGCTACGCAGAAATTGCAGCTTGTACATAGTGATGTCTGTGGTCCTATGCAGACACCTTCTTTTGGAAATTACCTTTACTTCGTGACTTTCATTGATGATTTTTCCAGGCATGCATGGGTATATCCACTCAAAGCAAAGTCCGAAGTATTCATGTGCTTTAAACAGTTTTTGGTTTTGGCTGAAAATCTCTGAGCATGTAAAATGGGCACCCTCCGTTCTGATCGAGGGGGGGAATATATGTCTTCTAATTTTAATGCATTTCTGGCTGAACATGGGATAAAACACCAATGTGCAGTGCCGTATACACCTCAACAGAATGGAGTTGCTGAATGAAAGAACAGGTCACTCATGGAGATGGCGAGGTGCATGGTCAAAAGTCAGGCTTTACCACATAGTTTCTGGCTTGAGGCTATCATGTGTGCAGCATATGTACTGAACAGGTGTCCCACTAAAGCACTGCAGTCTATCACTCCATATGAGGCTTGGCATGACCACAAGCCATCTGTTGGTCATCTGCGTGTTTTTGGTTGTTTGGCATATGCACTAGTGCCTGAACAACATCGTAGAAAATTGGATGATAAGGCAATAAAATGTATTTTTGTTGGGTACAAATCTGAAAGTAAAGGCTATCGTCTATATCATCCACAGACTAAACGCATTCTGGTTAGCCATGATGTTGTCTTTGTGGAAGATGCTATTCAACCATTGCTTTCATGTACTAAGGAGACATATGTTAGCTCCAAAGACATTTATGGTACTTTGATGCCTCTTTTTACAGGTGGACAGTCTAGTGCTGGTCCTAATGAGGCACCTTCTCAGCCTTTGCAGGTTTCATATGATGATGCAGATCATTCCATTTCTGATGCAGATTTACATGATGCACTTGTTGATGAGAGAGCTGGTATTGAGGAGGCAAAAACTATGCCAAAATGGCTGGTGCAGACTTTGCGTGACAACAAATTAGATGCACCTTTTGTCATATCGTACTCGTTCAGGATCTCATACTGCCTCCTTTGCATTAGATTTCTATGCTATGGCTGCGTCTAGTCTATGTGATGAGAATGAGCCTGTTTCTTTTGATGAAGCACAAAATTCAGAAAATTGGATGGCTGTTATGCAATCTGAATATGATGCTATAATGAAGAATGGTACATGGTCTTTATGTGACTTGCCTCCTGGCAAGAAGGCCATTGGCACTAAGTGGGTATACAAGCTGAAGCGTAAACCTGATGGTACAGTTGACAGGTATAAGGCTAGGCTTGTTGCAAAGGGTTATGCACAAGAAAGAGGCATTGATTTTGATGAGACCTTTGCACCTACATGCCGTATGACTACTGTTCGGAGCATTTGTGCACTTGCAGCCCATCATGGTTGGAATGTACATCAGTTGGACATTAAAACAACATTTCTAAATGGTGACTTGCATGAAGAAGTGTATGTTTTTCAACCCCGTGGCTTTGTGCAGAAAGGGCATGAAAACCAGGTGTGCAGGTTAAAGAAGGCATTATAGGGTTTAAAGCAAGCACCACATGCTTGGTATGAGAAGATACATGCCTATCTGATTGCACATGGTTTTGAGAACAGTCCAACTGAAAGCACCTTATATGTTAAGCATGCTAATGATGTGCTTCTGATCATTGTTGTCTATGTTGATGACATGCAGCTCACTGGTCCTATTGAGAAGCATATTGCTGATTTCAAGGCTGATTTGCATGCCTCATTTGAGATGTCTGATTTGGGGCATTTGCATCACTATTTGGGCATTCACTTTATGCAAGTTGATGGTGGAATGGATTTGTGTTAAACGAAATATATTGACACATTATTGTAGCATTTTGGTCTTGAAGACTGTAAGCCTATTGCCACTCCTATGGAGACAGGTTTATGATTTAGTCTTCATGATGCTGGAGATGCATTTGATGTTGTTCTCTATCAGTAGGCTATTAGATGCTTGATTTACTTATGCATTACGTGGCTAGATATTCAGTTTGCTGTCTCACAGATGAGAAGGTTTATGCATTGCCCAGGAGTCACGCATTGGAAGGCGGTTAAGTGCATCTTTCGCTACTTGAGTGGTACTCGGCTACTTGGGTTGTTTTATCCCAAGGGGGGATCACTACCGCCAGATTTGCATGCTTTTTCAGACTCAGATTGGGCTGGTTGCTATGACACTCGTGTGTCCACCAGTGGTTTTTGCTTCATGCTTGGTAGCTCATGTATATCTTGGTTGAGCAAGAAGCAGCCTACTGTGGCCACTTCCAGTTGTGAGGCTGAGTATAGGGCAGCTTTCACAACGACTGTTGAGTGTGTGTGGCTCAGACACCTTATGGCTGATTTGGGTGTTGGTCAGAATTTTGCCACCACTATCTTCACTGACAGTTAGAGCACATTGGCAGTTGCGAGGAACCCTGTGTTCCATGCTCGCACTAAGCACATTGAGGTGGATTATCATTATGTCAGGGAGAGGTTCTCTGCTCGGGAGATCAGCTTGGCATATGTGCCCACGCAAGAGAACATTGCAGACCTTTTCACGAAGGCTCTGCCTAGGGAGAAGTTTGAAGCTTTCTGCAAATCTTTGGGCTTACTTCGTTTTGTGGAGTGATTTCCACATAGCTTGGCACTTCCTTATACATGAGTGCCAGCTCCTTGTTCACCGCATCACTCCCAGGGGGGATTTGTTGATATATTTAGGTAGTGATGTGTGTGAACACTCTAGGACCACCGGGGCACTTTTTTCCCTCTTTAGGAGGTTTTTTCCCCCGGGCTTGTATATATGCCTATTGCCCTAATGGGCTACTTATCTTTGTACATTCTCTAGTAATACATTCAGTATTGTGTGTTGTGCTCCAAGCTTCTTCTTCTTCCTTGTGCTGTTCGCGTGCTTCTGTAGACGTCTAACTCCAACACCACTCTAGTAGAAAAAGATGTGCTTAACCACCTACCAATGCTTGACACCTGGGCAATGCATAAATCTGCTCATCTGTGAGACAACAAACTGAATATCTCGACAAGTAATGCATAAGTAAATCAAGCATCCAACAACTTGCTGATAGATACCAACAGCATATGCATCCCCAGCATCATGAAGACTCAAATGTAAACCTATCTCCATAGGAGTGGCAATGGGTTTATAGTCTTCAAGGCCAAAATGTTGCAATAATGTGTCAATATATTTGTTTTGACTCAAAGCTATTTTGCCATCAACTTGCATAAACTAAATGCCCAAATAATGATGCAAACACCCCAAATCAGACATCCCAAATGAGGCATGAAAATCAGGCTTGAAATAAGAAATATGCTTCTCATGAGGACCAGTTATGGAATATGTTGAACAAGGCATTGTTGGAGTGTTAAATTTTTAATGTATTAATGTGTTTCTGGTGTTTTGATATAGCAGCTGAAGGTTCGTGAGGAGCGTGAAAGGTGTGAAAGGGAAGACATCAATAATCAGACTTTAGGGCGGACATCAATAATTCGAATAATAATTTGTAAATGAACCCACATAGAAGGTTCTATTGTTAGAAACAATTAGAAAAATAGTGGTTGGAATAAGGGTCATTGTAGATCACAATTTCTTATATTAAAGCAAAGGCTCTCTACGAAAGTTACCCACTTTTAGTTTCACGCTTGCTTTTTGAAGCCGCTCTCATGTAACCACTCTTTCACCGTAATCAAAAATTCCTATAAATACATGCACTCTGTGGACTGCTAAAACAGAGTGCATAGGGGGAGATTGCACCCAATACTAGGTTCTATCTCGTGTCCTTGCATATCTATTTCTCTGTGTATTTTCAGCATTCATAACCTCTGTGTGCGTGTGAGTAAGATCCTAACAATAGTGGTATCAGAACTCTACACACGTCAATATGGAGGGGGTCTATTTTACTGTTCTCTATTCGCGTTTCCGATTCCAATTCCGGTTTCCATTTCCGTTTTTTATTCTGATTCCTATTCCTATTCCAGTTCTAGTTTCTGGTTTCTATTTTTTTTCCTATTCTAATTCCAAAACCAGAACCTATGTTTACACCTATGTTTGCTCCTATGTTTACATCTACGTTTACTCTTTTGGCTTACTCCAAGGCGTCCACTAAGGCATAGAACTTAGGCATAACTAAGGCATGACTAAGGCATAACTAAGGCATTACTTTGGCATCTTTGGCACCCAAGGCTTCCTTGGCAACTGTTGGCTATGTGCAAATCAATTTTAATGTATGAGTGGCAATAAGGAGTTTTCGATTCACCAAGGTGGGATGATTTGAACCCACAACCTCATCCATACAAGGGAAGTGCTTTACCACTACCTCTCTTGGAGTTGTCACTCTAGTTCTCTCCTCTTATATTTAACATAATTTGCAACTTTTTCTTACTTTTCAAGAAGGTGGCACGACACGACACCACGCAGCATGTCTCAGGGTACATCCAGACAGGGTACATTTTCTTTTTGAAGGTACTCTCATGTAACCACTCTTTTTTATGTAATCGAAAATTCCTATAAATACATGCACTCTGTGGACTGTCGAAACAGAGTGCATGGGGGGAGATTGCACCCAATACTACATTCTGTCTCATCTCCTTGCATATCTATTTCTCTGTGTATTTTTGGCATGCATAACTTCTGTGTGTGCGTGAGTAAGATCCTGACAATAGCCAGTGAATAGCATGTCATCAACATACACAACAATGATCAGAAGCACAACATTTGGATGCTTAACATATAAGATGCTTTCTGTTGGACTATTCTCAAAACCATGTGCAATTAGATAGGCATGTATCTTTTCATAGAAATCACTTGGTGCTTGCTTTAAGCGATATAATGCCTCCTTTAACTTGCACACTTAATTTTCATGCCCTTTTTGCACAAAGCCATGAGGCTGAAAAACATATACTTCTTCATGCAAGTCACCATTCAAAAATGCATTTTAAATGTCTAATTGATGTACACTCCAACCATGATGAGCTGCAAGTGCACAGATGCTATGAACAGTAGTCATTCCGCAAGTAGGAGCAAAGGTCTCATCAAAATCAATGCCTCTTTCCTGAGCATAACCCTTTGCAACAAGCCTAGCCTTATATCAGGATTACGCTTCAGCTTGTATACCGACTCAGTCCCAATGGCCTTCTAGCTAGAAGGCAAGTCACACAAAGTCCAGGTACCATTCTTCATTATAGCAACATATTTAGATTGCATAGCAGTCATCCAATTTTCTGAATTTTGTGCTTCATCAAAGGAAGCAGGCTTATTGTCATCACAAAGATTAAAGGCAACCATAGCATAGCAATCTAATGCAAAAGAAGCACTATGAGAGATTGAACGGGTTTGATATGATAGAGGTCCATCTAATTTTCTTTCATGCAAAGTCTACACTAGGCAGTCTGGCAATTTTTGCCTCCTCAATATTAGCTCTCTCATCAACAAGAGCATCATGTAAATCTGCATCAGAAATGGAATGATCTATATCAGCACATGAGACCTATAAAGGATGATAATTTTCCGCATTAGGAAGATCGCTAGACTTTCCACCTATACATTAGGGTGAAAAATGGCCAAAAAGAGGCCATGTAAGGATTTCAATTAGTTGTGCTTAATTTGGATTAAAGTTGTCATATCATTTTAAAAAATTCCGTGTAAGTGCATTTAAAACATATCTTATGCAAATTTTGAAGAGAGAGAAACTCGTGTGATAATCATGAAAAGTATGTGTGATATCTTACGCCTTGAATTTTTTGCTCATCCGACGTTCATGAAAATTTGAATTTTCCTCTTGTTCACAGACCTATATAATGTGTGCTTATGACGTTTTGCACTTTTTTACTCTACTTTCCATTGCAGGCATGTTTCTCTCTTTCATGTCATTTTAGACACTTTCGCATCACTCTTCATACAAGACCATGATTGAGATTTCAACCAGCCGAAATCATTGTGATAAGTTCCATATCAACATTGCAGTTAGTCATGAGTATGCAACGACAAGAAAGGTATTCCGAAGGACATATATAATGTGTGCTTATGATGTTTTGCACTTTTTTACTCTAGTTTCCATTGCAGACCTATTTCTCTCTTTCATGTCATTTTAGACACTTTCGCGTCGCTCTTCATAGCAGACCATGGAGAACCTCAACCCAAACACTATCACTCAGCTTTCAACCAGCCAAAATCATTGTGATATGTTCCATATCAACATTGCAGTTAGTCATGAGTATGCAACGACAAGAACGGTATTCCGAAGGGCTCTTCAACCTTCTGAAGTGGATGGATTGCGAAAAGAAGGCAAAAAACATATGGACATATGGGCAGATGGATATATTTATCCAATTGATCCACAAACTAGAAGGTGTCCCCTTTTTCATAATCTTCATGATCTAATTAGATTTGTAGGAGATGATGAGGATGGTTTGTGAGGTTATCGTTCAAGGCTCTGAGAGATTTCAAGAAATTATGTACAATATATAAGAAAGTTCGAATCTCTACTTTAAGAGAAATTCAAATCTCTACTTTCAGAAATGGGATTTCATGGTGGCGATGTTCATCTAAGAGAAGATCCAAATCTTTCACAAAATATAGGGAATGTACTACAGGATGTCTCAATGGGGGGTGGAAAAGCAAGGAGATTCTTCAGCAACCATGATGACAAACAATTAAATGCCATGTGGAATTGTTGGAAAACATTTTGTGAGTTCACGACTAATGTAAAAAGCAAATGAGAAATAACAAAAAAGAGAATGGAGGTGTGGGTCAAACTAGATAATTTCTAAAAGATCATGAGGCAGCAGGTAACATCAAATAGCAATGTGACAGATTTCAAAAAGGTGACCACAGAGCTTATAGAAACCATAATACATGCATGGAGTGCCAAATACATAACAAACTACTTGGTGAGTTTCAAAGATAATTTAATCAATTTATTTTTCTTTAATTGAAATAAACATTTGATGAAACTCTTCTGTTATTCTAGCTTATTCTTCTTGTGCTTGGTGCATTCTTTGCAAAAAAGGAAAGACTTGCCAAATGGAACACCCAAGGTATGGAAAAATCTCCTTTTCAAGCAAGGACAAGCTTCTTCAGGTGCACAAGGAAAGGAGGAGGAGTAACAAAAAGTAATGCCACCAAAGAGCTTTTTGATTGGTCCTTTAGAGGACAATTACAAAGGATTTCATGCCAAATATTGTCATCAAAAGAATAGGACTATCACCAGACAAAAACATCGTGGATCAATATCAAAAAATGAAAAAGATTACATTCCAAAGGAAGCCTTAATATTTGCAATGTCTTTTATTTCTTTGAGAAATAAAGATGTCTACGTATGTACATTTCATGATGTAATAAGCTTTGAAAAGAAATATGTCTATGTATGTACATCTTTTTTGAGTCTTCTGAATGAGCTTGAATTTGCCAAATCTGTCTTCAAAGAGATTTTTGATTGATTCTTGAGAGGAAAATTACAAAAGAGCTCATGAAAAATATTATCATTAGATAAATAGGACTTTCACTAGAGAAAAATAGATCATGGATCAATAAGGATTAATATTAGGACATGGATCAATTACACAAAAAAAGATTACATCCTTGATATTTGTTATGTCTTATATCCCTTTGGGCAATAAATATGTGTATCTATGTACATTTCATGAGTAATAAGCTTTGAAAAGAAATATATTTAATCCTTCTTGAGTCTTTTGAATGAGCTTGGATGTGGCAAATGTCCTCTATATCTGAGGTACTCTTTTCTCTTGTAGTCAACAATACTTTTAACATCTGAAACCCCTGCAGCCATTCCATAGCTTGAGTAACAAAGGAAGTAGCCTGCCCATGACGCATTGAATCTTGGGGCATATCCAAAAATTCTAAATGCATTTGTTCTTTCAAGTAGCAAAACTTTGTATGTATTAAAGGGTATTGAAGTAAAACCCATGTATCTTGAAAGAGTCATCAAGGAGAATAGTGCAAAATCTGGCTCTTCACTATAGTGCTTATGAATAACACAAAATAATTATGGATTCAATTTTGGAAGGTAGTGGATCACTAAATGAATACCCAGCTTTGTCTTTCCTTATTCCTCTATGGTTTTCCTCGTTCCCTTTCCCTTGCCAACATAGTTGTCCTCATCCAATATAGATAATTATGGAACAAATAAAAAACCTAGGTTAGAAAACTTCCAAGGAAACTTTTAAAGTCATAGAAATGTTGGAGATAGACGTCTGCGGAAGCACGCGAACAGCACAAGGAAGAAGAAGAAGCTTGGAGCACAAACACACAATACTGAATGTATTACTAGAGAATGTACAAAGATAAGTAGCCCATTAGGGCAATAGGCGTATATACAAGCCGGGGGAAAAAAACCTCCTAAAGAGGGAAAAAAGTGCCCCGGTGGTCCTAGAGTGTTCACACACATCACTACCTAAATATATCAACAAATCCCCCCTGGGAGTGATGCGGTGAACAAGGAGCTGGCACTCATGTATAAGGAAGTGCCAAGCTATGTGGAAATCACTCCACAAAAGGAAGTAAGCCCAAAGCTTTGCGGAAAGCTTCAAACTTCTCCCTAGGCAGAGCCTTCGTGAAAAGGTCTGCAATGTTCTCCTGCGTGGGCACATATGCCAAGCTGATCTCCCCAGCAGAGAACCTCTCCCTGACATAGTGATAATGCACCTCAATGTGCTTAGTGCGAGCATGGAACACAGGGTTCCTCGCAACTGCCAATGCGCACTGACTGTTAGTGAAGATGGTGGTGGCAGAAGACTGGCCAACACCCAAATCAGCCATAAGGCGTCTGAGCCACACACACTCAACAGTCGCTGTGAAAGCTGCCCTATACTCAGCCTCACAACTGGAAGTGGCCACAGTAGGCTGCTTCTTGCTCAACCAAGATATACATGAGCTACCAAGCATGAAGCAAAAACCACTGGTGGACACACGAGTGTCATAGCAACCAACCCAATCTGAGTCAGAAAAAGCATGCAAATCTGGCGGTAGTGATCCCCCCTTGGGATAAAACAACCCAAGTACCCGAGTACCACACAAGTAGCGAAAGATGCGCTTCACCGCTTTCCAATGCGTGACTCCTGGGCAATGCATAAACCTGCTCATCTATGAGACAGCAAACTGAATATCTGGCCAAGTAATGCATAAGTAAATCAAGCATCCAACAGCCTGCTGATAGAGATCAGCATCAAATGCATCTCCAGCATCATGAAGACTCAATCTTAAACCTGTCTCCATAGGAGTGGCAATAGGCTTACAGTCTTTAAGGCCAAAACGCTGCAATAATGTGTCGATATATTTCGTTTGACACAAAGCCATTCCACCATCAACTTGCATAAACTGAATGCCCAAATAGTGATGCAAATGCCCCAAATCAGACATCTCAAATGAGGCATGCAAATCAGCCTTGAAATCAGCAATATGCTTCTCAATAGGACCAGTGAGAAGCATGTCGTCTACATAGACAACAATGATCAGAAGCACATCAATAGCACGCTTAACATATAAGATGCTTTCAGTTGGACTGTTCTCAAAACCATGTGCAATCAGATAGGCATGTATCTTCTCATACCAAGCACGTGGTGCTTGCTTTAAACCATATAACGCCTTCTTTAACCTGCACACCTGGTTTTCATGCCCTTTCTGCACAAAGCCACGGGGCTGAAAAACATACACTTCTTCATGCAAGTCACCATTCAGAAATGCTGTTTTAATGTCCGACTGATGTACATTCCAACCATGATGGGCTGCAAGTGCACAAATGCTCCGAACAGTAGTGATACGGCATGTAGGTGCAAAGGTCTCATCAAAATCAATGCCTCTTTCCTGCGCACAACCCTTTGCAACAAGCCTAGCCTTATACCTGTCAACTGTACCATCAGGTTTACGCTTCAACTTGTATACCCACTTAGTGCCAATGGCCTTCTTGCCAGGAGGCAAGTCACATAAAGACCATGTACCATTCTTCATTATAGCATCATATTCAGATTGCATAGCAGCCATCCAATTTTTTGAATTTTGTGCTTCATCAAAAGAAACAGGCTCATTCTCATCACAGAGACTAGATGCAGCCATAGCATAGCAATCTGATGCAAAGGAGGCACTATGAGAGCCTGAACGAGTACGATATGACAAAGGTGCATCTAATTTGCTGTCACGCAAGGTCTACACCAGCCATTTTGGCATAGTTTTACCTCCTCAATATCAGCTCTCTCATCAACAAGTGCGTCATGTAAATCTGCATCAGAAATGGAATGATCTGCATCATCATATGAAACCTGCAAAGGCTGAGAAGTTGCCTCATTAGGACCATCACTAGCCTATCCACCTGTAAAAAGAGGCATCAAAGTATCATACATGTCTTTGGAGCTAACAGATGTCTCCTTAGTACATGAAAGCAATGGCTGAATAGCATCTTCCACAAAGACAACATCATGGCTAACCAGAATGCATTTAGTCTGTGGATGATACAGACGATAGCCTTTACTTTCAGAATTGTACCCAACAAAAATACATTTTACTACCTTATCATTCAATTTTCTGTGATGTTGTTCAGGCACTAATGCATATGCCAAACAACCAAAAACACGCAGATGAGCAACAGATGGCTTGCGATCATGCCAAGCCTCATATGGAGTGATAGACTGCAACGCTTTAGTGGGACACCTGTTCAATACATATGTTGCACACATGACAGCCTCAAGCCAGAAACTATGTGGTAAAGCCTGACTTTTGACCATGCACCTCGCCATCTCCATGAGTGACCTGTTCTTTCGTTCAGCAACTCCATTCTGTTGAGGTGTATACGGTACTATACACTGGTGTTTTATCCCACGTTCAGCCAGAAATGCATTAAAATCTGAAGACATATATTCCCCCCCTCGATCAGAATGGAGGGTGCCCATTTTACATGCTGACAGATTTTCAGCCAAAACCAAAAACTGTTTGAAGCACATGAACACTTCGGACTTTGCTTTGAGTGGATATACCTATGCATGCCTCGAAAAATCATCAATGAAAGTCACAAAGTAAAGGTAATTTCCAAAAGAGGGTGTCTGCATAGGACCACAGACATCACTATGTACAAGCTGCAATTTCTGCGTAGCCCGAACTGAACCATCTTTTGGAAAGGAAGAACGCTGCATTTGGCCCAAAATACAGCCTTCACAAACATGTTTTCCAAGTGCCTCAAGTTTGGGCAAAGAGGACACCATTTCAGATTTCTGCAGGCGTAACAAACTAGCAAAATTCAGATGACCAAAGCGTGCATGCCAAAGCTTTGCATCTGACATAGCCTGAGAATCATGAACTGCACATGCCGAATCATTCACAGATGTTTCATAGTCTATGAGCTTATACAGCCCACGACATAAAATGCCAGAAGCAATAATCACATCGCCATTTGAGAGATCATGAACTGTACACCTGTCATCAACAAATTTCACAACCAAGCCAATCTTGGCTAATGCAGAAACTGATAACAGATTCTTTTTGATCCCTGGCACAAATAAAGCATCTGACAAAGTGAAAGAACTACCATCAGCAGTAGTCAGAATGATCTTACCAACTCTCATAATAGGATGAGAGGAGTTATTGGCGCATGTGACAGTATTCCCTGTAGGGGGAGGCTCGAGTGAAGAGAAGAAACTGCACTGCGAGGTAATATGTTTGGTTGCCCCACTGTCAAAGTACCAAACATCTGAGTCCACTGCAGACATGCACTGCTCATGAGAAGATGGGTCAAAACTGCAAACAGTAGTAAACGCCCATTCTTCTTCCTGCACAAGATTAGCAGACTCTGTTTTTGGTGTAGAGGCTTCTGCAACAACCATTCTAGCCTCCTTTTTCTTTGCCTCTTTAGCAGCCAGTTTTGGACAGTTCTTTATGATATGATCATTGCCTTTACAGTACTTACAAAACAATTTTTGCTTTTTTGATTTTTTCTCATCTTTGTCTTGGTTCTTTGAATGCAGCATTTGCAGATTTCTGCTTACTAGTAGAAGAGCTCCATTTTCCTTTGCCCTTCTGACTAGCCAGGAAAGCTTGATCTGCAACTCGCATAATGGACCTGTTCTGCCTGGACTGATCTTCCTGCAATAGAACAGAGACTAACTCCTCAAATGATAAGGCATTCTGATTGCCTTTCATCATCAACCGAAGAGTAGAAGCAAAACTTTGATATGAGTCAGGAAGACCATTCAAAACGGTCTGCACAAGTGAGCTATCTGGTATAACCTCATCAGTAGAAATCAACTTTCAAATCTTTGATCTTCGTTAGGAAACTGTCCATAGAATCACCATCATTCATGTGCTCACTCTCCAACTGTTTTCGGAGATAAGCAACACGAGCCTCATTCCTAGCTTGGTACAATGTGGTAAGTGTATCCCAAGCATCCCTAGCTGTTCTGCAAGAGTGTATATGAGGAATAATGGCACGTTTGACAGACAAAGCTATCAATGCATGTGTCTGGGCATCTCTGCCATCCCAACGAATCTGCTCTGTAGTAGGTGCAACAGAAACAACAGCACGAACAGGAATCTGCACAATATCATCTTCAACACCATCTTCATCAGCTCCAACACCTCCAGCACCTGTATTTGTAGTACCTGTAGTCGCAGGTGTAACAGGACGTCTTTCAACACCCTAAACAATGTTCCACAGTCCTTTTGCAACCAGTACATGTCGCATCATATAAGCCCATAATGGGTAGTTGGTACCATCCAACTTATCCTCAACAGCCAACATACAGAATACATCACTGCTTTCAGCCATGGCCGGTGACTAAAATACCTTGATGCAGAAAATTGACTGTATCTCAAAAAGTTGAACGGAACTGCCCATACGAGTTCTGCTAGACCTGTAGCAGACTTCGAGACGCTTAAACTGGCGAACAGAAGCTGGTATATACCTTTGGCACAAAAGGACGAAATAGCCTACACAAGCGCTGCGATAGTGCGTTCGGAGGCCAAAACGAGCTCAGATCGCGATTTCGGCACCACAAAGTCAAGCTGTTTTGATCTCGTAAACACCTTGAGTATGCTCACCAATTTCGTGCGAATCTAAGACTGCAAACTGAGGAGTGTCGACAGTGCCCTAGATGAAGCGACGACCTGCTCTGATACCAATTGTTGGAGATAGACATCTGTGGAAGCACGCGAACAACACAAGGAAGAAGAAGAAGCCTGGAGCACAAACACACAATACTGAATGTATTACTAGAGAATGTACAAAGATAAGTAGCCCATTAGGGCAATAGGCGTATATACAAGCCGGGGGAAAAAAACCGCCTAAAGAGGGAAAAAAGTGCCCCGGCGGTCCTAGAGTGTTCACACACATCACTACCTAAATATATCAACAAATCCCCCCTGGGAGTGATGCGGTGAACAAGGAGCTGGCACTCATGTATAAGGAAGTGCCAAGCTATGTGGAAATCACTCCACAAAAGGAAGTAAGCCCAAAGATTTGCGGAAAGCTTCAAACTTCTCCCTAGGCAGAGAAACACAAGCAAAAACAAAGCATGAGACATGACCAATTCAAGCGACTAGGGTCATCAGAGAATATCCGATGGGCCTAAGGGGTTTCATCGGTCATGTTCAATTTCTCACCCTAAACTTTATAGAAACATATAATTAATGTTGAAAATAGCATTTATACACACATTAAGTTGTTATATATGGAGCATTCATTCATATAGCTAGGAATATGATACTTGTTTGGACACGACCAATCCAAGCGATTAGGCCCATCAAAGAAGCTTGGATGGCCCTAATCCCTTGAATTGGTCGTGTCCAAAGGAGGTCATCTTGAACCTTAGATTGCATGTGAACTTTTATATCTTATTATTGGTTACGAATTTGGAGAAAATTATGCTACCATTGCCTCCAAAACTTGCCAAAACCCTAAGATTGACTATCTATTTGCATGATTTTGATACCCAGAGGTCTTGATAAGCCTTTTTGTATTGATTTCTAGACATGACTGATGCAAGTGATAAGGCCCATCCAACATTTCTAGATGAACCTTATCGCTTGCATTGGTCGTGCCCTAGATTCATGTACAAATAAGCTCATCAAGACCTCTCAGTATCAGAATCATGCAAATAGATAGTCAATCTTAGGGTTTGGGCACATTCTGGATGCAATGGTCGTATTAATTTCTTAAAATTCTGAGCTAATAGTAAAATAGAGAAGTTCACATGGAATATGAGGTTTAACATGACTTCTTTTTGTCTAATACATCAAGGATCTTGCATATGGAGAAAAAAATATCTTAAATAATGCAATGACACTAGGGCATGACTGAAAATCATAAGAAATAGAGGCTAATTTTCCCATTTCTTTGGTAAATATCTATGAATAATGAGATTTCATAAGAAGAAAACCAAAGAACTGAAGTATATAAATGAATATAGGACATGAAAAATGCTCTGTCTCTTCAGCATGAACATATTCTTCCTCCTTTTCATTTCACATGTGATCAAGCCATATTAAGAAGGCAATGTTCAAGGGGAGCAATGAGCAATCCCTTTCATGCTCTTGGCATAAATCTAGCTTTCCTGGCAAAGGGGAAATCCTTTTGTACTTTCTAGTTATCCTTTTCCTCCATCTCAGCTCTAGTTATTCTAGTGTGTCCTAGTGGAGAACACGATGGATGCAAGCGAAATAAGCTAGTCAAAGGCTGGTCGAATGCGTGTAATCGCTTGTATTGATCGTATCAAGTATGAAGCACAAGTATGTGTCCTAATGGAGAACACGACTGATGCAAGGGAAATAAGCAAGTCAAAGGACGATCAAACACATGTAATCGCTTGTATTGGTCATATCAGGTATGAAGCACAAGTATGTGTCCTAGTGGAGAACACGACCGACACAAGTGAAATAAGCTAGTCAAAGGTCTGTCAAATGTGTGCAATCGCTTGTATCGGTCGCATCGGCTATGAAGCACAACTATGCAGGGTGATGAAGAGAGAAATTCTATGAAGGTTGAAAATGTCAAATGGTGAAGGGGACTTGTATTTATAGTCGAGGAGGACCGAGTAACGGTCACATGATGTGGACCAATAAGCGAGTGCCATGTGGCAAAAGAACATTGGGAATCGTAACGGCTAGATGATGTGGCCCACTCAAATGATGCCACATGGCATTATACCTTGGGATTTGTAATGGCTAGATGACATGGACCAATCACAAGCTACCACGTGTCAGTCAACTCATTCCAGAGACCTATTTAAGCTCCTCTATTCACTTTTTTTCAATTTTTTGTGAACTCCTTGCTAGCGCCGAGTTGCCATTGCCTTCACATTTTTTACATGCTTTTCAAAACTTCTCATAGAACACATTTTGTGTGAGGTATGATGGATCACAAAAGCTTGTACACGACAGATCCAAACGATTAGAGGCATCGAGAAGATTCAGATGCCCATAATTGCTTGGATCGATCGCATTCATTCATATAGCTAGGAATATGATACTTGTTTGGACATGACCAATACAAGCGATTAGGCCCATCAAAGAAGCTTGGATGGCCCTAATCGCTTGAATTGGTCGTGTCCAAAGGAGGTCATCTTGAACCTTAGATTGCATGTGAACTTTTATATCTTATTATTGGTTAAGAATTTGGATAAAATTATGCTACCATTGCATTCGGAACGTGCCAAAACCCTAAGATTGACTGTCTATTTGCGTGATTTTGATACCCTAAGGTATTGATAAGCAAGCGATTAGGCCCATCCAACATTTACAGATGAGCCTAATTGCTTGCATTGATCGTGTCCTAGATTCATGTATAAATAAGCTCATCAAGACCTCTTGGTATCAAAATCATGTAAATACAAAGTTAATCTTAGTGTTTTGGCACATTCAGGATGCAATGGTCGTATTAGTTTCTTGAAATTATGAGAAAATAGCAAGATAGAGAAGTTCACATGGAATATGAGGTTTAAGATCACAACATGGAAACTACAAAGTGTAAGCCTTACCATACATTTTGTTGTGTTCTATTTTAAAGCCTTGCCATCCATTTTGAATTTAAGTTTACCTTGTAGTGCTGCTAAGCTTCTCAATGCATATTGATCAAAACATTCCAGTAATTCCTAAATTGAATGAAGAAAAAAGATTTGGTACATTCAAATACATGTGCCATTACATAAAAACAACACCTCATGTGGCTGGAGAGTGATTGCAAATACAATAAGGTTCTTGGAAAGAATGTTTTACAATCTTGAGTTAAACTTATCAGACTATCCAGATGCATGGGTCATTTTGATCAAGGAGAGAGCAATAAATACCATTAGGAAACATGCAATATGCCCTTATGATCCAGACTCACCTCCACCACCATATAAAAAGAAGTCTAAAGAAAATAAGAAAGGGTTTCCTATTCCATTGAAGCATGGGCCAAAGAATAAGAGTAGAGGTGAGGGCTCCAAAAAGGGCCACAAGCAGCACAGAGGTGAGGGCTCCAAAAAGGACAGAAAAGAAGGGTGAAACATTATATTTTTTTAATGTAAGATTGTAATCTAATGTGTAACTAACATATGTTGGAAGATTTATTTTTGTACAAATTGTATGCAATTATGCCAGTCTGGAAGATGGTCATTGTAACTATATTTATATGCCTTGAGTAATTTAATGTTGAATTGATCCTCTTAAGAACTAAGCAAAAGTGACTTCATTGCATGGTTCAAGAAAAATTGAATCCTATCATCAAAATGTATATTCTGTGTGTTTTTTTATTTATTCTGGTTGAAAAGTCAAATGTGAAGAGGATAGAGAAGTCTTTATGACACGACCGATACAAGTGATACGAGCGATCGGAGAATTTTGGATGGCCCATATCGCTTGCATCGGTCGTGTCATCCAAGCTTTTCCATTGTCATACCGTCCAAGATTTTCCATTGTCTAATGTGCACCTTGGATAGACTCAAATACTTAAATTGAAACTAGTTATTGAAAAGTAAAAGTATTATTCATCTAGAATTTACTCATATGCAAGTTCCTGTATAGTCATTGCACCATTGAAACCTCATCAGAATGTTTAAATTAAACAAAAGAAATGCCAATAAGAATATAGTCCATAAAAAGCTATAATTGAAGTGATGTAATGAGTCACATTTTTAGTTACCATCCTGCCAAGGAAAATCAATGGAAGTATGGAAAAAGGTTCTAAAAGGGAAGATATATTATGTAAGAATTTCTTGGTTTATATTCTTGAGTCGCCTAAAATTTACTCATGCAAGTTCCTTTATAATCATTGCACAATAGAAACCTCATGAGAATCTTCAAATTAAACAAAAAAATGTCAATATGAATATAGTCCATAAAAAGACATAATTGAAGTGATGTAATTAGTCACATTCTTAGTCACCATCTTGCAAAGAAAAATCAATGGAAGTTTGAAAAAAAACTTCTTAAAGAAGGAGACTTGTTACAATCTAAAGGGTCAGAACTTGATCACACTGGGTGGCAAGCAAGTTATGCAAGATAATGTTTTCTCTGATCTAATGTTAATTATTTCATCATCAATTGTGAATCTAAAATGTGCTGATGCCTCATCAAGGTATTCTAGAAGTTCCCTTACATTTAAATCTGGCTGAATCAGTACTTCTAACTCAAATTATCATCAGCTCTCCTCTGAGTCCAAAGCTATCTAGAGTCCAATCTTTCCTTTCTACCTTCTGTTGAATGATCAGGAGCATCCCAATGTAATAAAGAGATGCAAGGAGCGAGGTAGATGTACAAGATTTCCATAAGAGCTCCTCATTGATGGCACCTGATAATCTGCAAAATGGACAAATAACTCTATGCTATGGAAAAATTGAACAGATTTGTCTGCATACATAGGTTCTGCATATTCACTCTAAATGTTCTTGTTAAACATCCAAAAGGTTGCCACTCCGGAATATTGGAAGGAAAAATATCTGCAATACAAAAAAATTTATGTTGTTATACAAAAGCAATTGAAATGAGAGAAGAGCATTGTAAAACTTTACTTACAGTACAAAGGCAATTGGAGAAGATTTTCTAGAACAAGATCCTTAGCGTTGTACACATGTACTCTTGCAAACCAACAACATCTCTTCAATTTGAAACTAAGAATACGTCCCCTCCAATGGTTCCTTGTGTCATTACTTTTAGCGCACTTGACTTTATGGGCACCTCTATAGCTAGGAAGCATAGTTACTCATTCATTGAACTTCACAGAAAGATGTTTCCACAAAGAATCCTCTCTTCTGTTGTAAAGCTCACATGAGGTTACACAATTGGAAGGACCATGAGAAGAAGAAGCCATTAGAATCGAGAAGAAGAAGAATGTTCAAAGCTAGAAACCGACATTCACAAACTTTGCCAGTATTTATAAATAAAAAGGCTTTGTACACGTGGAAACTTTTGAGTTCATGTAAACCTTGTCGCCAAATGACCATGGAATTTCGTGAATCCAAAATATTTCGTATCTTCAAAAATTATTTCCTTCTTGGAACTTTAAAAATATGCATTGTGTGGTGTGCAAAAATATATATTTTTGCATCAAACTGAAAAATTGTACATTGAATACAAGAATCTTCATCACTTTTGTGGTGCTTTTAGAGCATATTGTCTTAAAAAAAGAATTTCTTCATATGGTTGAAGGAGACAGCAATGTTATATTCTTGTACACGTGGAAAGAATTTATTTGTCAATTTCCTTAATCTGTCATTAGCAAACAGCCCCTTTTCATCTGTTTTTCGCCCTAATGAAAAAGAGTCAAAAAAGTATCATACATGTATTTGGAGCTAACAGATGTCTCCTTAATACATGAAAGTAATGGCTAAATAGCATCTTCCACAAAAACAACATCATGGCTAAGAAGAATGATTTTATTATGTGGATGATATAGACGATAGCCTTTGCTTTAAGAACTATACCCAACGTAAATACATTTCACTGCTTTTTCATCCTAGTTTTTGCATTGTTTTTCAGGCACTAATGCATATGCCAAACAACCAAAAACAGGCTGGTGAGCAATAGATGGCTTGCGACCATGCCAAGCCTCATATGGAGCGATATAATCCAATGCTTTAGTGGGACACCTATTAAGTACATATGTTGTACACATGACAACCTTGGGCCAAAAACTATCTGGTAAACCATGACTCTTGACCATACACCTCACCATCTCCATGACTGACCTCCTCGATCAAAACGGAGGGTGCCTCTTTTATGCGCTGACATATTTTTAGCCAAAACAAAAAATTGTTTGAAGCAGAGAAACATTCAATATATATATATATATATATATATATATATATATATATATATATATATATATATATATATATATATATATATATATATATATATATATATATATATATATATATATATATATATATATATATAATCAACCTAAAATGCTATTTTTTATATATTTAATTATATATATATATATATATATATATATATATATATATATATATATATATATATATATATATATATATATATATGTGTGTGCATGTGTGTATGTATATTTGTATTCATGTGTGTATATGTGTATATATGTATATGCATGTGTGTATAAATATGCGTGTATGAATATGTGTGTATGAATATGTCTGTATGTGTGTATGTGTATATGTGTGTATGGGTGTGTGCACTACAACATATCATGGTTATACCAAGGCTTCTATCGAGGAAATTGAATGGGCATGTTTTTGCCCCAATGTCAGTGTATGAGTCGGTATAAGCATCAGTAGCAAAGCACCGGTATAAGTGTCGGTATAAGCATCCTACTAGGAATACTTACGGCCATATGTGCAGAATTTCTTTGGGGCAGAGTGTGTTGTCTCTTGCTGTAGTAACATTACCATGATGTTGTTTAGCAAAAGAAAATACACTCTACCCAAAGAAGAACGAGTACATGTGATGTGTACTCTAATGGAAACCAAAACATGATTTCATATAGCAAAATACTATCGAACATAAATGAAATGAGCAGAATGAAACATGAATCATATACAAAAAAGTTATATATTCCATGAATGAAGCATGTACAAGAGTGTGGAAAACCACTACGATATATGAGCCAAATACAGAATGTAGCAAAGCACTTCCATATAGGAACCGGATACAAAATTATGGTGCACCATTGTCATATATAAGTGTAATATAAAATTGTGGCAAAACACTACGATACATATGCTCAAAGGAATCAAAACCTTTACACCTATGTCTTGCAACAAATCATATGTGTAAAACGAGACAAATTGACATGATATTTATAAACAACAACTAAAAATACCAAACCACGCTATAAGTTCACCTCATCATAGATGCTCCCATGAAATGATCGCACCGCATCTCTCTAATTCTTGCAACAGTACAGCCAATCCATGACGATATCCATAAGCTTCTTTGGTTCACGTCGGAGGACGACCCACTACCAATTGCTATAATAAATATGCAAAATGTCAGATGAACATACACTATGTGCTTAACACAAACAAATTCAATAATTAAAATGATACTTACAAATTGGTAACGCATAATGTTGTATCCGACGCTACCCAAATGTGGCGTTCCAACCATATCTCAATGTGTGGCCACCACATCTTGCTGGTGACGATATTGGTCAGGAGTATGTTGCTTATCATCGTGAATCCATTCCCACTCCTAAGCACCTAACCATATAGGCTTTGGTAAGCCTGGTCTAAAAGCATCGCAAGCCTCAGACCGTCGATGAGACATCACCTCTCGTGTCGTCTAAAGAATCCACTCTGAGCTCACAATAGAATGCCTAGGTGCTAACTAGTACTCTTCATATATCGACTCTATGATCTACATTTTGGAATCTCTATCCTCTTCACTCCATTTTAACATGATAGAATGTCAAAACTGTATGGCGCAAAGCTATCGAATGCGTCCATGCATGGAATTTCCGGCCACATCCATCACGGAGCTCCATCACGTATGCGATATAACTTGGAGTCATCATGGTCATGGGCTCCCCAAGGTGTATGCAGAGATGCCATCTGATCCCATGTGGACATGTTAGGATATATATATAAACCCTAAAAATTCTAAAGATCTATTTTTTAGATATTTTTATATACATTTCATTGTATAAATTAATATTAATCCTAAAACTTTATTTAGGATGTGTTTATGTGTAAAAACTCAAAAATCCTATTTTTGATATATTTAATTACACAGACACACACATATATATAAGATATT